>MU917576.1:5624-24783 GCA_036418165.1 Cooperia oncophora | reverse complement strand
TTTGCAAAATTGACGGAAAAAATTTAGTTTAAATGCTTTTACTTCGTCTAGCACACAATGAACATAGCGAGGCTTGATCAGCAAGTCATTTTAGTGATGCGCCGTTACCCCCACCGTCATTCATGACTTGGATCTCATCCCCCGTGAATGTATAGCGCGGATGACAGCGTTCATACTGTGTTGAATTCGGACCAGGGTACAGCATCGTTGTGTGAAACACCTGGGGGGGGCACTCTTCCGCTGGGAAAGGGGGCCGTTCAGTCGTTGGGAGAGCGGGGATCTTATGTGCCTTCAAGCGGACTTTGTCGCGTTGGAAAAATTGTCTCCCGTTTGTTGACTTTTCGTGGTTTTTCCTAGATTTTTCCTGTTCCATGTATACTAGATATAGATATGATATAGATATTATATGATATATAGATCACCCTCGCCCAGCTCGACGGAAAGTCTTGAGTGAATACTGGAAAACGTGCGAAATTGGTAGGTAGGTGTTGGGGAAGGGGGGTTGTCGTACCGACACTTTCCGTCGAGCTAGGCCAGGGGGATACATATTACACAGACCCTCACTTAGGAGGGGAGGTCGTACTGACACCCTCTCTCGTAGGGGGGGGGGAGGGGTTGTACCTACACCACCATTCTACACATCACGATGCTGTATCTTTCTCGGACCAAATTCCTGCCCTGGATTGAAATTTTCGGAAGTGGTGGAAAATGGCATAGCCACGCCAGTGCGAAAACTCTGAACAGCCAATGCTTGAAACATCTCAAGAATGGCCGCACATAAAGGCAAGGTGTGCGACAGATAGCGGAGGTGGTGAGGTTGGACAAGGAAGAGAGGCTGCCAAGCAGGGTACAGTATCGTGATGTGTAAAATAAAGAGACCCTCACCCTCACTCGAGAGGGGGGGGGAATCGTACTGACACTTACCTACTACTTTCCTACAAGTTCCTAACCTCCTACCAGTTTTCCGCAATTTCCCACACTTAAGCCGTTTTTCACCCACAGATTTTCGTTCGAACGGGGGTGATGCAGGGCACAACATTGTTGGGGCGCAAAACAGGAAAAAATGTGAAACATGTGAAACAGGAAAAAACCACGAGACAATACGATCCCCCTTCTACCAACTCTCAGATTTTCCCCAACTTCCTGCCACTTCTTCCAAAATTTGTACTCATGAAACAGGAAAATCACGAAAAGTCAACCACCACTCCTAGAAGGCCAAAAAGTAAATACGACCCCCCCTCCCAACAATGAGCAAGTACGACCCCCCCCCCTTTACAACGTCCGTGAAGCGAGAAAAATCAACTATCAAAAAATTTTCTCGTCCCAAATACGACCCCCTGTTGGGGATTCCCCAACAACGATGTGCCCTAGGGTGGTGTATAAAGGGTATACAGTACACATGAAACAGGAAAAATCATGCGAAAAGTCAAAAACCGGGACAACGCGGCTCTCACAGCCACGACCCCCTCTCCCAACAACGACAAGTACGACCGCCCTCCCAGCCGAAAAGTACAAACCCTGATGTGTTTCACGCAACGATGCT
This sequence comes from Cooperia oncophora, assembly GCA_036418165.1. NCBI lineage: Eukaryota > Metazoa > Nematoda > Chromadorea > Rhabditida > Trichostrongylidae > Cooperia > Cooperia oncophora. Next base: position 23,240 of record MU917576.1, on the reverse strand, counting down.
GTACCCTCGGCTGCCAAGTGGTGTGTGAGATTAAAATGTAAAAGGGAGAACGTCGGAAACACTGCTAAATGGACAGCTCTATCCTCAACCAGTTGTACGAGTACAAGGGAGGAAAGACTGCGTGTTGGCACCATTGCAGACAGCCAATTCTCACAATGAGCCCTTCGAACCTACAACAGTGGAGTTTCCTTCTCATGCAACTCGCCCGATAGATTTTCCTTACTGAGTGGGGAGGGGAATATCTGAGGAAGGCGGAGTATGGAGGCGGGGACAGTGAAGCAACTCATCTTACAAATTTCCTCCAATATGGTATAAGGTTGTCTGTCCATCGCGGACCGCACTACCCTTTCCAAACTATCGCTTACGTTTTCATGGGTCATCGCTCCGAGCACTAGAAAGAGCTGTCCAAAGCTAAGGGACTTGCTAGTTGACCTACAGTGAAGAAAAGCAGAGGAAACGCCTCGAAAGCGTAGTAAATAAGACCCTCCTCGTTGTAGCTGATTCTGAAAGAGTGGTATCTCAGTATTCGTTAGGATTTTGGACAAGATACCAGACACTAGGGCGAGAGACCGCACAAACCAGCGACACGGCAGACACCGACGTGGAGCGGAGTCACCTAAACGCAGCTGGATTCATTTGAGCAGCTTCGCGCCTTTACGCCGCTTATCTAACACCATTTGTCGGTACAAGGTTGAAACTGCGGCCCAGATTACCTTCTACTCACAAGATTTCGCCTCTTATGCGTGAAAAACGTGTCTTTAAACAAAATTATCCGGTCAGCATCTCAGGCTTTATCAAGCTTTTTGGCTAGTTTTGCATTTTTCCGGCTTATAACCTTTATCACGTAACAATATTGAATCCCGATCAGCATACGTCTACATATAAAAGTGATGCATAAGACGATGTGTGTACAATATTTTTATGCAGCTGCTGAGAACCTTTTGACGTAACCCCCTGACACCAGTGCCAGTTACAACAAGCCACAAGCAATTTTGGGCACACTTGACGGGCAAGCAGTAGGTATCTAATTGGACGCGTGATTTACACCGAGTATTTATAGACCATCATAGTTACCCTTTAACGCCTGAACTTATCTGGTAGACTTCAACGATAGTGGCGTTCTCACCCCAGTCACACCACCTCACCCTGCCATGTTCAGTGATTCAACCTCCTACCTCCCCTGTCGCAATCGCTTACAGTAGATCTCTACTAAGAAGATGATTCGGCACGATGTCTTACTATTCAAGCCTGTCCGGAAAGTTCTGGCATGTTTTTGTGTTTGCTTAAGTGTTGCCTTATAGCTAACGGATCTTGACATTGCTGATTAAAAACTCATTCTCCCTTGCGTCTCAGTAGTACATCCTGAAGAGAATTTTTGCGCTATCTGATGGTATAACTGCCGTTTCACCATTGCTTGATGAACCCCCTTTTTTAAGATTTTTTCAAGCATGTGAAAAGAGCACTTCGGACGATTTTTTCTTCGACTGTAAATTGGGGCAATCCGCAATCGAAACAGCTCAACAAATTAACCAGGTGTGGGGGCCCAATAGTGCTAGAGAAAGCACTGTGCGGCAATGGTTCAACAAATTTCGTTCTGGAGATTTCAACCTTGAAGATGAACCTCGACCCTAGCGGTCGACCTAAAGCAATATCTGACGAGGATTTTAAGGGGATTTTGAAGGCTGACCCATCCCAAACAGTTCGAGAGATTGCAGAAAAGCTAGGCGTTGGCAAATCCACTGTTGCAGATGGTGGAACGCATTGGGAAGGTGAAAAAACTCGACAATTGGGTGCCCCACAATCGGAGTGACCGGCAGGAATCGGCACGTCTCGAGGTTCCTTCTGCATTGCTTTTGCGCAGCAGAAACGACCTGTTTTTTGGACCGGATTTGTCACCTGTGATGAAAAATGGGTCATGTATGATAACAGGAGACGTTCAGTGGTTGGATTTCGACGAACCACCGAGGTAATTTTTAAAGCCGAACCCTCACGAAAAAAAAAAGATTCTGGTCACCGCCACCCCCCGTCACGGCTTGGTGGTCATCGGCTGGTGTGATCCACTATAACTTTTTATCACCAGGCCAAACCATCACAGCAGAACCCTACTGTGAAGGAATCGACGAATGTACCGAAATTTTGTCAGCTGCAGCCAACACTTATCAAAAGAAAGGGTCCGATTCTTTTGCATGACAACGCCCGCCCACATGTTTCACAAATCACTATCCATAATGAAGAATTGTGGGGTTGAAGTCTACCACAAACACCATATTCATTCAACGACTATACCTTTCAACATTTATCGAACTTGCCTTGCTGAAAAATACTTCATCAGTTGGACCACAGGCGCAAAAAGACCTTCGCAGATTTCGTGGATTCTCGACCACCCAGTTTTTTCTTTGATGGGATTTCTCGACTGCTGCCACATTGGCAAAAGTGTGCTGATTCGAATGGTGCTTATTTGGATTAAATCCGATGAGTGTTAAGAAAGTTATGATCGTTTAAAGTTAAACACTCAAAACCTGCAGAACTTTCCGGACAAACTTAATACTAACCTATTTACCCCTGAGACGGAGGAGGCGCGACATTTGAACATTGCATAAAATGGGTTCTCGGGGGATATTGCAGTTTGAGACAGCTGTCACCTTGTTCTATGCTGGACAGACCATGATCACATGAAAATCAAAGTGAACATATTCTAAAGTGTTACCAGGACAAGATATGATATCGGAGATCCTTGGGGCGGGATCTCACGTGAAGGCGTAGAAGCGCGCGACAGTGTTGTCTGGCCTTCCAACAAAAAATTTTATAAAGCTGGAAAGAAATTTTCCGAGAATAATTCCTCGAGCTGGGAGGGCATGTTTTCCGAGAAAACGTTTTTGAGCCGCGACGAGGGAGAATTTGTTCAGGACCTCAATTTTCATGGCACCCAGGGAAATTTGTTCCGTTGCTTTTTTCCCGTTTCACGTGTGCTGTATACACCGCAATCCTACTATATAAATACTATCTCTGACAGGCCATTCTGACAGTTCGACAGGCTCGATGCGCGGGGCCGGGCCGTTAGGTGGGGGCTCTACCACCCTCAAAAAAAGAGAAGGGGGAACGCACAGACTCGACCGAAATCCACAACCAATGGTAAAAATGATTCGCCTGCAAAGAATCTTTTCCCTTCTCATTAGCTCCCCTCTCCTGTTCTCCCTCTTGACGAGAGCATTTTCCTGGAAGGAAGTAAGCAGAAAAAATCAGGAATTTGTAGGTAAAATGGTAGAGAAATGCGTGTACTATCTGATCTCTTGCGTGTAGCTGGAGCGATCTTTGAATCATTTCGGCTTATCGTAGCATGCACAAGACCAAAAGGCTGCAGAACAGCCACTACACATTGCGGACACCATGCAGCGCGTACATCCGCAATTTTTAACTATTTTCGTCGATTAATGAGTATCTGGTGGTGATTTTATTGGTCGTAATATAAAGAAGCTGTTTATTGGAGCCAAAAATAAAAGTTCATGAAAAAATGCAACAAAATGAAATGAAGGCTCTTCTTTTCCAATGAGCCCCATGCATATCAGAAGCGTAGCAATGTGCCTGATGAATTCGGTCCTTTTCGCCAACTGAGCGCATGCGCAGTGATTTGATTTCCGAACAAGAAATCGCCAACAAAATTGTCTCGGAACTTGTCCAATCCTTCACTGGATCACAGAGACAGAGTTTCTCGCTTACAACTTCAGATCAAGTCCAGATGTAAAGATTACACATCCGAAATTGTTATTATGAGAGATTACTGCTGAACGTTCTCCGAACATCACTAGGCTGCTTGCTGGCAATTTTTCGCTTCGCTCCTGCCAACTTTTCAATTCTTCCCAGTCGTTGAGAGCTTCGGAAGCACAGTTAATTGATTCCACTAGAATTCCTTGGGAATCGAGCGTTACAAAGAAGCAGCTTTCATAGATAATTGCAAAACCTCCAGATAAGTAGCATACCGTAAAACGTTCATGATAACTATGATTGCCTTCCCAAATTCATTTTCTCAAGAAAGAGGGGCATGCCACTTGAGGATGGCACAACGCTCGTCTCCGCCCATCTGGCTTTTGTGGAGACAACAGAAGAAGTTCACTTCAGGGAGCCGTCACAAGATCAAATAATAAAAAACTTCTAGAATTACCTTGATATTTTCAGAAAGATGAGGCCGTGTGCCTTGCAGAGCAGTTTCAATTTTCGAAATTTATTTTTCCTGATGAAATTTTGCGAAAAATACCGGTGGGGTTCTCTAGAGAAAAGTGTGCAAACAAAAGGATAAAGTCCAGGTAAGGTCGAGATAAGTCTCGATTAATTGATTTCATTCGAAGATGGAGTTTCTTTCAAATTGCCAAACAATGGGGCTCGTCAAAACAGAAAAATAGTAGGCAATCTCTGCCAAATCACGCTTTTTGCATCGTTTTTTTGTCATTTCCACACTTAAAGACAGTTGGCGCGATAATTTGGACTCGGTCTAAAATGCTAGCAGGGTGCTATATAATGGGGGAAAAAAGGAGACAACGGAGTGAAAGCGCCCCACTCAAAAATCCTGCGAAGAGAGAGCCTCCGTTCTCAATGTGTTCAAAATCAATTTTGGACGAGTTACCCCTAGGCATCTTGCCAATAATCGCTACCGAAGGTATGGCTGCATATGTGTACTCACATATCCATGCAACACCCACATATTCATACCTAAGCGCTTCGCTCATAATTGCTTAGCACAATGATCAATGCCGAGTCGCAGAACGCGTCGTCCATTTGGCGGGCGAGCGTGGAGGGCATCGGGTGGGTATGTTGTAGCTTGATAAAGCCCTTATAAGGGCACTTTCCTTTGAAAGGACGCTGTGCAGCGCCTCCTTAGAAGAGCGGAATTCCGTCCTGCAAGGCATATTAATCCTACTCGTCTTTAGGGATTTAGCGTGCCAACTGCCTTTAACCCAAAAGCCATACGATGAATGGATGAAGCCTTATTTTCTACCTCGTCTCTGAAGTGTCATCTAACAAGACAACCCCTAATTTTTAGCAGTAACGGACTTGTGACCTGCACCTTTCCTAGCGCAGACCGGCATGGTCTAGACACCCAGTAAAACTAAGCAAAGCTTGTACAGACCACTTGGTGATCAGTAAATTTCTGTCACTAAAGTGGCGCACTTGTACCACTTAGCAGCGTCTTAATAGTTTACAGGTTCACAAAAGTAGGTACTTGCGAAAATGAAAGGTCCCTCTCCACCCCAATTTGAGCTGACCATAACAAGTTTCCATCGCTTATGTGTTTCGTTGATTTATAAATTAGCTTTATCTTTTCGAAATGTCAACGATCTGAGCCAATTTAAAGCGATTTCTCTGCTCTACAGGGATATACAGGAAAATCTTTACAAAATCATGTTTTTTCTTAAAAAGTTGCAGTTTTTGGTGGCTTCAACTGATAACGACGGTGTGATATATCGTTTCCGACAAGACCCAAGTAGTACAGCGAGCACTGCGTGGGACTGTTCTCATCTTCTTAGCGATGTAAGCAGGCCGCGCCGCCTCGGGAGCGAAAAAACTGTCGCCTTGCTATCGGCATCCTTTGGTTGCAGTCACCTCGATTCTCACTGGGTCTCACAATTAAAGGTTGACGTTGCCGACAGATAGATCCTCTTACTCCCGCCGGAATTCGACTAGACGGGCAACTCGTCCATGTCGAAATAGTCGGCTCTTAAGATTGAGAAACAAAAATGGAACATCGTCTCCGGCAGTGTACTTTACCCCCCCCCCCTGTTGCAAAAGGTAAGTGTCTCGAGAGATTCCGTGATCTTTTGAGCCGAAGGTTCTGGACATTTTGCTCCCGGCCTGGAATTTTTGTTCCTTGGAGCGGAGGACAGAATTGAGACAGATGAGACATGAGGCAGGTGATTAGACAAATTCAGGTCAGAGCAAAAGTTGCTAACCTATCTTGTATTAGATATAAGGGCACCCTCTATTAGAGCTCACGTTCACTTTGACGCCGCCCGTTTCTCGCCTCTTTTTTTTCTGCCCATAAATAGTCTACCATTTGCGTATTCACAAAATCTTAGCTGAGGCAACATCAAAAAAAAGTAGTAAATATACGCCTTACAAGAAAAGAATAAATTTTTCAGGCGTTGATATAACTATTGGCTTACGGATAATCAATTGTTGCTAAAAACAAACTTATGAAAAAAAATCGCGAAACTATTCCCCATCCTATTTTTTAACGCGTAGGCGAAATTCTTCCAAGATGTAAGACAGTCTCAGCCGTCTTTTGCAACGTGCAGGCGGCTTCTTTTACATTCATACGAATCACAGCGTAATTTTACATTTACAACGATTTCAAGAGAGAAACCTAAACGCAGCAAAGCGTATGCTCCTTGACTGGAGGCGATTGGCAGCTCTCTTTCGTTACTTTAGCACCACATCGATGGATTCCATCAATCATTGAAATAGCCCACGCAAGTACAACATAATTCAGAAGAAAAATGGATCTAATGGATGCAAGGACTGGTTGGAGAAGCGACGGGAAGATGTTGGCTGTGAGGGTGTTTCAAGAGCGCTTCGAGGAGATCTCGAAAAGCAAACAATCGATAATTGACAGAGATCGATCCAGTGAGAGCCGCCGAGAATGTTTGCTACCGTTGAAGATTTTACTGAAACGCTAAAGGGCAAAAACAGACAAACAGTCGAAACTCACAACGCTACCAAGCGTTCACTTAGCAGCCAAGGGGGACGTAGAGGCAGCTTTTGATTCGACAAAAATGCTAAACAACGCAGTCGGATGGGTCGGAGCGCGCAGGAGGGGGGGGGCGCTTTTGCAGTTTCGCTACTCCAGTTGGGTTGTCAAGTCATCAAAAAGAAGACTATGTGAAGCTATCAAACATCCCTGGTCATAGGCTTGTGGAATTTACTTGTCAGCCTATTGCAAGAATTACAATGTCAAACCACTTGTAAGAGTTATGATATGACAATATTGAAGTCGTAAACTGTGTCAAATGCCCTACCTGCCCCAAACCGAACTGGTTGCCTGATAAGCTTCCTTATCCTGCCCTTCCTCCCTGACAACTGGTGTGGAGAACATACCACCCGTTGTGAAAAAATTATTATTTATATTATTATTAAATTATTTTTGCGTTTGCTAAAAATTTTTTGCACGTGTGGAAATTTTCCCTGTTACAAGTTCGCATCCCAGTTTTTGTACATAATGCGAAAGAATGTTTGAGAAATTCGGTAGGAAAGTCGGGTGCTTTTGCGAGAGTAAAGTCAGCGTTGCTGAGACACGTGAAACGCAACTAACCCTTCCACCACCCCGTAAGATCTGAGAAAACACGTGTCTGGGGGAGGTGTGCCACAGAAGAGCATTTTTGAGGGAGCTGCTTATATTTAATCGATAAGTTTACAGCAGCGCGATGCTTGGCCTTGACGTTGTGTGTTCATTTATGGTTTAACTTTTGTACGTTCGGACACGCCACAATGTGGCACCCAGTCTAGGAGACGTTTAAAATGTGTAAGATTTATTCGTTTTAATTTGAAATTTGTTCAAACCCGAAAGAAGGTCTGGTTTAAATGCACCGGAACTTTGTACAACACTGGATTCTGATTGCATGGAAAGTGGTTTCATATTTCTCACACGAGTGACCTCTCTGTCGGATGGGAAATCGAGCCCATTGAGGTTTACTTGTCACGCGAAGTGCAGGTCCTACCACGTACAACCTATACTGCAGCTTACTTAGGCCGCGTTCATAGCTTGCGACCATGAAGAAAGTGAAGAAGTGCCGAAAGTGCGGAAAGTGCGGAATCTGCAGAAATGCCGAACGGCTATTTCAATTCGCTTTTCTTCACTTTCCGCACTTTCCGCACTTTCGGCACTTCTTCACTTTCGGCACTTCTTCACTTTCTTCATGGTCGCAAGCTATGAACGCGGCCTTATATTGTGAGAAACTAGCTGCCCCTGCCAAATCGCCCTCGACTCTCTCTTTTACACAAGTACTGATTTCACCAGTGTCAAAGATTTAGCGCACATTCTACTTCGACGTGAGCTCATTAATTGCGGTCCCATGTCTGCAGTTGAACCCGTCCACGAATGAAAGTGCATTTCTCTGGAGATGTGATGGTGAAGGAGTACCTTTCATTTGGTCCTTTCTTGATTAGTCAAAACAGCAGTTTACTGCTATCCTAGGCGGAGTCGACCTTTCGTCATGGTGTACTCACTGGCGATGCTTCCTCTTAACCGTCTTGGAATGTGGAGGCAGTAATGAGGAAATCACAAAGGTAAGCCCACTTCCGCTCATACGACATGTGTGGAATGTAGCTGGCGTGTTCTTCTGACGTGGCTTGCGAGGATGTCGGGCCACCCGAACATCAGGCGGGTTTGGGAGACGACTGGTCCCCGTCCTCCTATAGAACTCATAGTCCGGTCTTGGGTTGCTCTCCATCTGTTTTTGCTTGAATTTTGATTAAAGATAATCCCCGCCCTCAACCAATTCGTGAGCTTCCTTCCTTTCACAAGTGGTCTGGCCCTCAGATCCTCAGACTGTCCCATTTTCGCGGCTTTACAGGAAGTAATGAAGGCACTGCGGCCCAAGTGAGTGGCAGTTGTGACGCTTCCCTAATTGCCCCGCCCACCAAAACGCAAAGGCTATTTTCTTTCATCAGTTCAGTTTTACACCGCGTTTTTCTTTTTATTTCACTGTGAGATGGAATTATGTACCGTTGGATGACGCGAAAAAACGGTTACTAAGCAAGAGCTGGCAGAATATCGCGATTACAGCTTCGTTACTGTACGCCGCTACCACAGTGTGCAGTCGCGGCTTTTGTAAGCGGGCTTGCTCCTGCTCGACTCGCTTTTCGGAACTAAAATATTCGCCAAGCAAACGGAGCATTTACCAAGTGTCTCATGTCGCTAATGTACTTTCTTTTCTCCATAATGTTAAAGGGTAGCACTACTACTATCTGCTTCTCTCGACATTATGATTTATATTATTGCGATTATTGTATTATTATTTATTTAATAATTTAATCAAAATTTTAATTACTACCGCGATTATTATTGTTATTGTTTGTTTTATTATTTATTTATATTACTTATTGCAAAACGCCCTGCTGATTCCATAATCTGTGCGCTCTACAAGGCGCAGCATTAGTTGGAGATTTTGGTCAAGTCCGTATGACCCCTCTTTTTCTAGGGGGTTGGTACGACCCCCCCTTCTTCATCCTGACCCTTACTGACCACTTTCTTCGTTTCTTCAATTTTCCCAACATCCTACCACGTTTACCGGAATTTCGAATTTCCCGCAAATTTCCCTCGTTTTTCCCCAAAAATTCTGCTGTCCAGCCGGGGGAGGGGTAGGGGTAGGTGGTACACATGAAACAGGAAAAACCACAAAAACTCAGCAACCTCTCGCAGAAAACCAGAAGGTATGGAGGGGGTTCCATAAGTTCTAGTATACCACGACTTTTTTCGTAAATACCTCAATCAGCGAACCAACCTGAAGATTAGAGGTATGCATCATCACCATCCACTACTCGACGCCAGCGCTCAGGCAGCTTGTCGATTCCTTCCTTCCAGAACGACGGGGGCTGGGACTTGAAGAAGTCGTCGAGTGCCTTTCTGACCTGATCCTTTGTTTCAACGTTTTTCGTGTACCGTATAGGCGCTGCAGGTAGCTGAACAGCAGTAGTCGAGGAGCGAGCGTAGTCGATAGCGAGGGTGGGGACATCGCCCATCCGTACTTCTCCAGCTCGGGCCTGAGGTCAGCCTTTGCAGTGTGAGTCGGGCGTTGTCATATGGAAGTAGATTTCCGCATTCCTTCCACGAGTACGGTCGACGTGATCTTTCAATTTCCGCAGCTGGGTCACGTATGTGGAAGCGTCAATCGTCTGTCCCTTCTCCAGCAGCTCCCAGTACTCCATGCCTCTTTTCCTGGACCACCAAGACAGGACAGGAGTTAACCATTTTGGGTGTGAAGGTCGGCCTTTGGGTGGCTTCTGGCTGTTCTCCTTTGTCGACCCACTGCCGCTTCCTCACAGGGTTATCGTAGAGGACCCACTTCTCATCTCCAGTGATCATCGAGTTGAGAAAGTGAAGCCTCTTTTGGAAAGTGAGGAGAGAAGTGCAGGTGGTCACCCTCCTCGAGAGGTCATAAGCGGACAGTTCATGTGGGACCCATCGACCAAGCTTTGCCTTACCCTTTGCGAGTCTTTCTAGTCCACGTGCAACTGTCGTATGATATTAAGCTAAAGCATGGTCGCCATTTCTCTGGTGGTTGAGGTACGGGTCCTCCTCCACGGTGGAGAACGTAGTACTTCCAAATCCAACTCCATCGGCCGACCCGACCTCGGAGCATCTTTCTTCGAGAGAAAAGTCTCCTTTCTTGAATTTGGCGAACCAATTCTGTCATGTAAGAGATGACGTCCTCACCGTATGTATCCACCAGCTTGGTATGGGCTTCCTTTGCATTCCAGCCGAAATCGTGGGGAGCAAACCTTATTTCACAACTGCAGTTTTAGCGTAAAGGATAAGTGAGGGCGAAATCGACACCTTCTTTACTTTGAGATGTACCACGCTTATTTGTCCTTTTGAGACGATTGACTTCTAATAGGATTTGCTGAAAAGAGATGATAGATTTGCCTTGACATTCAATTCAGCGGATAAACTGATCACATCAAAGACATACCCTCCTGAACAGTCAATTTCAATTAATTGACTGACTCAGAACGATACGTGAGAGGTTAAGTGTTTTTGGGGAGGTGCAATCAGATGTCACAGACCGGACCACCAAAAAAACGGCGCCTTGAACCTCCGTCCCAAATTTGCTTTCCGAATCGAATTAGCTCGACCATTCATTTTGACTAATTGGTTCGTTCGGCATTTCAAACGCACCTCTCTCTCAATGTCGCGCTTGCACTGTCTGGTCGGATCACCGCCGCCGACACCTCTATCATTCGGCTGTCGGCAGCGGAAAACCCGTTCCGCCGCCTGTGGCGCGCAGCGCTTGATGCCGTCAGAGTTGCAAAACAGCAATTATCCCTCCAAGTACACTTCGACGCCAAACAAACATCCGCATAAACCGAACTAAAACCATTCTAATTACCTCGCATTCCAGCTAACCCCTCATTTTCGTTTCTAATCTGGTTTTGCTTGGTTTTTTTTTGTCTTTCTCGATGCCGCTTTGCCCTGTAATATCGGTCATCTACGGCTGTCATAATGATGAACAGTTGAGTTACTGTGAATTATGGTGTGAGTGACAAGTGTAACTGCAGTTACCAAGCGTACGTTCCTGGGACCGTCCAGCTCGGCTTGCGCTCAGTCCAGGGCTTACGGACACCTTGAACTTGATCGCTTTAATCGCCTCTATACCCTGGATCGGTTTTTTTCTGCTGTTCTCCTGTATGAGCAAACCTGTGAGCACAGTGATTTCATGGATTCCATCTCATGAATAAATGGGTCTCCCACCCCTTGAAACAGCCCTTCCTTTAGCTCGTCGCATGTTTCTTTGCCCCTTGGTGCCGCTGGCAGCCGCTGTCACCTATCCTGCACTGCACAGTTTCGCAACAGGGCCTCGCAGAAAAGTTCAGGTTGTCACGTAGACATGCTTTCCTGCACTTGCATGGACGCATCGACTTGCCCTGCAAGGGTTGTGCCGGGCGAGCCGCATTCAAACTACGAGCCACTGCGAATCTGAACGAAGGTGGAATACCAGCCCAAAAAAAGGTTGACCAACTCTGAAAGCATTATCTGTCGGTCTTATTTCATTCGGGAGGAGGAAGAGTAGTTGAGGCCGCTTACCATGCGCATGAGCGTGGGTACCGGATCCACGATCGACCCCCTTTCGGGACAAACAGGCCCTTCCATCCGTCTGTGGTCAGCTATTTGCACCAGGCCTTTTTGGGGGAATAATAACGTTGAGTTGTAAACAGACTATTTCCGTAGGCCAAATCGTATATCGTATTGATAGCACTATTATTCCGAATGGAAAGTGAATGCGAGGCGCAACCGAGAAAAGAACTACTTAGCTATATTGCGGAAGGCTTTTTTATTTATTTGCCGTCGAACTGCTGTGCTCTACCTGGAATTCTTCTATAAGGCCCATGAACTCCAAAGTGTTTCCTGCTATTCCAAACGATTTCGCCTCAGGTCAGGTCGCACGTTGGGGATTCAAAGCGAGGGGTCTTATCTGGAGGCTGGAGGAAGGAGAGTCGTTTTCGCCTTTAAGAAGAATAATCTCGTTTGTTAACTTTTTCCCGATTTTTCCTGTTCGGAGCGTGCCATGTTTTTCCTGCACAACGGCATTTTTGCTGAAAAAAGGAGACAATTATGGAATTTTTCGCAAAAACGGCTATTAGGAAGTTGAGACAACTCAGTAGCACTATAGGTAGGATGGGAAGGGGGTCATACCAGAGTTGACTTTTGATTCTCGACGAAAGTCTCCAAAACGGTTGGACTGCCCTGTTTCGGATAGATTACATGGATTAGGTTTTGATGAAGAATTCACCTTGGCCGGGGTGGCGCGAGGCTCGGACGGAGGGGACGGAGAACGTTTGTGCGGCGGGCGCGGATGGTGGTGGGGTGAGATTTGTTGTCCTCATTCAAAGTTGAGGTGCGGTCAGAGGCCGTTGCTCGCGGGCAGGCATTTTCTTCAAAATTGATTTTTGTGTGTAGGGCCAGGAGAGGTTCTGTGGGGATGCTTACGCGGCGGACAGGGGGGGGGGGGCGCACGGGTCCAGGAGTTCGAATGCTGGGTTTCGTTTCTCTCACTCGTCATTGTCTTATTTCCTATATTCTTTAGATTTTTCGGGACGGTAGATTAGTGCCCAGATTCGTCCTGGAAGTATATTAGAACACTGAGCTATATTCATTCGGTTGTGCCCCTGCCACTCTCATTAGTATAACGCACATCGACTGCGGATAGAGCACATACGGTTCCGAATGGAAGTATGGAATGCGTGGGAAAGCCTTTATTTTTATTTTTATGTCTTTATCCTTCAACCAGAAAGTGTCTTTTGCGAATGCTTTAGAACCAGGGAACATTACGAAATGCATTTAAAACATGTTCATCTTGTTTTCACCACTTTTGGAAGTCTGCCTATCTCATGCACTAGAAAAGGGACAAAGGGTACTTGTCTGCTGCTATTTTTTCACTTCACAGCCGTTTCACAACTTCGCAATCCGACGACCACACGTGATTACTATGGCCAACAACACAAGTGCAATATGGACGTGGCACTTGGCCAACGATGTTTTCGTAGACGGCGGTAAGGGGAGGGAAAGTTCACGACGATCAAACATCGCGACGTTCGCATTTGGCTTGTTGCTTACAGCCACGCGGTTATTTGAGTCGTTGCGGTGAAAATATCCTGAGAAAGGCTCTCCTGAATTTCCTAAGATGCTGTCATTAGCTGCTCGTTGTGAGCCCTGCGCCGTCAACGACCCTTTTCGCAGACCCACCATACATATTCATTTTCTTCTTTTCCATGTACTTTTTTTCTATGCGGAGCAAATCATCGTTGAGCTCCGGAAGGTCCGTTTGTGTGGCGACTTCTTTCTCCTTTCTTTTTTGAGACCTTTCGTGAAAGCATCTCTTTTGTTTTTTTGTTCTATTTTGGACCAGTGCAGAATGTTTTGCGAACAAACGACCCCCATCGTTCCAGTACTTGAATTCGTTGGTACTTCGGAAAAATGGTAGTTCCAAAAAAGATCTCGATTTCTCTGGAATCCCACAGATTTCATTTTCTGTGCCACTTTCTGCACAGACTTGAGAACCGGAAGATTTCAGAAACCTCAGAAAACTCTAATGTCGACTAGAATGTCGAGGCAGCTAGAAAATGTTTCCTTGAACTTGGAAATACTTTTTGAATGAAAATAGCATGGTATCAAAATCAGTATCAAAATAATGTCGAAATAGATTTGACAAAATCACATAAAATAGTACCAAAGTAAAATTGAGAAACGCCCATATAGTTATATAGTAAGGTCGTTAATAGTTAAAAAACTGTCTAAGCCATTAAACATATTTCTGGATGTTCAACAACAATATGAAGCTCCACTGTTGTTAAAAAATTTAGGAAGTTGTTAAGTGTGTTTTGTTTTTTGGACTTAGGTTGTGAAACTTAAGCATTTTCTTCTAAAGTTTTCAGCTTATCGTGGATTAGTGGGCCCACCCGACTGTAATTTACGATCATTTACCGAAAAAAAGAGAGTTTTTATGCTCACCGACATAATGCTGAAACATTGGCAAAGGGTTTTTGTTGTAAACTCTAGTGTTGAGAGGGTGAGAGTGTCTCTTTTCTAGCACCGCTAGCCCTGTGGAATAGTGATAAGGGGCTAGACAATTAAGACTGAGCTAGTGAACGAACTGCAAATCGCTAGCTGTTATGCAGGCGCTTGTTTCCTCAGTTTCCAGTTCGCTTGAATCACACGCATGACCGAAGATGGGAGTGTTTTTAATTGGTTCTAGCATTCATTTAATACGTATCTTTTGTGGGCTCAGTTGAAACTCTTGCTCAGTCGTGTGTTCTCCTGACGACATTTCTCTCGGGTCTGCAGACACTGTATTCGTCATGATTCTCCTTATTCTTCTTCTTACAGCTATTCACGAGGCTGTCAAACCCATTCATTGGCACGTTTTTGCCTTCTTCGGAGCCTGGAAGGTTCACGCCGAACTAGCAGCTACTGTATATTTCGCCTACACCAATCAAAATGTTTACACCCATAGCATAAAATTCATAGCGGTTAACCAATTAACAACTGCCCGACTCCTAAAGGAAAGAGTTTCCGGTGTTGGGATGCTTAATTTAGAGCTCTTAATAAGCACCGTTCACGGAAGTGGAGCTTCAGATTCCGAGTTCTGCATCGGAGGTACCGGGCCACCGCTCCATAAAAGGCGTAATGAGCATCTTATTAGGTTTGCAGAATCCAACCGGCTATACCGTTTTTCAAATACATTGCCACTCACGCTATACGAATGAGCGCGGCTGAATCTCAAGGTGCGCTTAATCTCTAGGAACGCTAATAATGCGGTGAAGAGGAAAATAAGGGGAACAGCGGAAATTCGGAGAAGCAATCTGGCGATTATCATTCCGGAGGAGCTTAGAAGAAGAATGGAGATGACTGCTGCACTGACCATGAGATGTGACTCGACTGGTGATGAGTGACAGATGCCGCATCGCAGGCTATCAACTATTACCATCTTCCCACTACTTCAGCGATCTAGCTGCTTCATTTCTGTTCGGAAGGATGGCTCTGTTTGGCTAGTGAGGGCATTTCGCATTTTCGCTTGTTCCTTTCCTTTTCTTAGTCCCTGTTAACTGACAGATCTTACTTTGGTGACATCTGTGAGCTCTTTTGAAGCTGCAAAATGGCAGAAGTGGACTCGTTAAGGGGAGACGAGCATAAATTGCTGCTCCGCCGCGCACGGCGATGGGCGCGGCGTTTTCTAACTCGTGTTAACCTGTCGATTGGAGCACCGGACTTCATGTAGACCCCGTCATCGTAGACATTCATGACTATTTTCGGTTCTGAATTGCCTGTTGTCGCCATCTACTACCTGGAACCATCGTCATTTGCGGGCGCGACGTCGCACGCGACGCCCACCAGCGCGACGATTACGATTCTCTTGTCACATACCCCTCGTTTGGTAACCGGAATCCAAAGGCCTTCGCAAGGTGTGTTGCACAAGCTTCGCTAAGTATCATTTGGTGTCCCACCAAGTAGAACTGTGTGGTGAGTCACTCTTGACTTATCTCTATTCCTTCTTCCATACAAGACGTTTTGCCCAACAGGTGCCGTGCCCACTCAGTCCCAGACCGCCTTCCTTTCTAAGAAGTTCGTCAGCTAGTGATTGGTCGATCGCGCTTTGAATTTCTTGTGTGTGCGTAATATTTTGATCATGTTAGTGCTTGTAGACCTGAGGAAAGCCTTAGAGCCGAACATTTTCAGCAAACTGGACCACTGAAATTAGCTTTTATTTTACCCATTTACAACGATTTCTTTGAAGGCGAAGCCGTCGATCATAGATGGTGGGTAATGGAGCTCCAAAAAGCACGGTATTCAGCATTAGAGTAGTGAAAAAAGCAGAAAAAACCGTTCACAATGCCCAAAATGAGACCACTGATGACCAGAGCTTGTGCGTGAACACAGCAACAAAAAGGTGTGGCTCCCACTGGAATTGAAAAAAAAATCGAAATTCTTTCAAAGCTCCATTTTTTTGAATGTAGTGCAGCTTCTAAAATCACCCACAGGATCACCTGACACATTTGAGAGGTTATAGCCCTAGTTTGCCACAGAACATGCCTTCAGACTTGCATTTTTAATGAAATCTGATTTTGCCTCTTGATTTGCATTGAAGCTGAGAAATCTTTTGATACATAAAACTATACGCAGAAATTTCTTTAATTGTGATGCAGAGGGTTCGTGGAGAACTAAATAACGACGCTCTGAACAGCTTTGTTCTTTGTTTTTCTGAGTTTTCTACCGTTATTTCTGCCCCCATCGACAGTCAGACTTCTTTTGTTCGAATCCTGACCGATTCGAAAGGAACATCGAGAAACTAGTTTCTGCAGCGTTATTCTATTGTATGATCGTACGCAATATCGAGTGTCGCTCGAAGAGCAATTCTATAATCTTTGGTCTTTGATTTCCGAAGGAAAAAAAACGATGGTTAAATGCTCATTTTGTAATAGTACTCGTAGGTAACGGGTTCGAAAAGCAAAAGCATATGCGCAAGTGGGACTGCCCTGAAGAAAAGTCATAGTAAGCCGTCTAAAACGCACTTAAGAAGGCGCTCAGTGTTGCAGCAGATGGTTCCAAGCGAGAATCGAAGATTTGATGGAGTAAATTCGGAGAAACTAGCTAGGAGAAACGAGCGAGCACATAAACCAGTATGGGAACAGACCGCAACGGAGGATGGAGTCACTTACGCGCTGGCGCGGGTACTTGGAAGAATTTGCGCCCTTGAAATTTTCTTACGCTAAACCCGTACAAATTTGTCCATGTCAGACAACACTACCTTTTTCAAGACAGGACTTTTGACTTTGGAAGTAATTGTGAATAGTGGACACAAAGGAGAGGGGGGAATACAACCACCCTTCCCCCCACCGCCTGTTGGGAATCCCGAACGATGATGTGCCCTGACTGGAGAGCTTGTACCTTTCATGTGTTTGATATTCTTTTCATCTCGAGCCCTATTTGTTTTATTGCTGTTCTTTTGCGCTATATCCTTTTGATTTTTTTATTCCTTTCCCTTTAATAGTTCCTCCATTTGGGAAAAAGTTAAGCGGGATATAGCAGGGGACCTGAACACCCAGTGGTCGCGTCGTGATGGTAGAAGTTAACTGGGACATAGTAAAGAAACTGAACACCTTGGGCTCACGTCGTCATGACTAATCGTCCGTCGTCTCACGTACCTGCTAACCGCAGAGCCTCGCTTCTCCTTCCTTTTTTTCTTCTTTTTCTTTTTTTTCTTTCCCTCCTCTCTTCCCTCTTCCTTGTCCTTCTCCCTTGAACTGCTGGGTAACTTCATGAGAAAATAACTCTAGACCCTTGCAGTGAGAGCATGTCCGGTTGAAAAGAGCCTTGTCACCAATCATCCGACTCACCCCGCCCCTGTGTAAGTG
>MU917575.1:5406-16829 GCA_036418165.1 Cooperia oncophora | reverse complement strand
TTTCGATTTTCACGCACCATTGAACAAGATTGTTGCTGGACGTTGATCCTCATAGGCTATACAGTGGATCTGATTGCGAATTTAGTAACTTCTGGTGTGGTGTCAATTATAGACAATTTGGGGCCACATCTTCTTTCCACTGAATTCGTTATGTACACCAATATAGGGAACGTTCAGCGCTATTCTGTCGCCAAATTGCGTGGACGCCAAGAATAGGTGTTATATTTGTGATCAGGGCCACTGATTACCACTAAAAACGAATTTTCGGTCAAAACAATTGTTTTGACCTTCTTGGGTTTGCTTATTGGGTTGTCCGGGGTCCGTAGCGTCAACGATACGTCATCGCTGTTACGAAGATGTGAGACTCCGCTCACACTGCCGACCAAATGGTCGGTCACCTACAACCCGAAAAAGTCAAAAAAAATTTTCGCTCAAAACTTGCTCCTAGGGGTAATCGACAGTCCTGATCACGATTCTAGACTTTATTTTCGGTTCCAGTGCCATCTGGCACCGGCATAGCGCCGAAGAGCTGAGTCTGTGCATACTAACGAATTCGAACGAAAAAGCAGTTTTGCTCCATAAAAGTAGGATTGTTCAGTTTATCGTGAATGTTTTTGTTAGGACCAATTATTTAGACAAACATGGATCCAAAAAATGAAAAATTGTAGAAAAGCAAAATTTTGTCCTCGGTGGGATCCGAACCATCGACCTATTTTTTACGTTTTTTTTTTATTCGTAGAAGCGCGCAGCGAAAATGAACCTCAGTTTTCTGGTCCTCGTATGTGCCCCTACAATATGCACAAGACCATTTTGAAAAAGCTCACCACGCCCTGAACGACCTCCCTTGTAAGAAGGCAGATTGTTCCGAAAGCGCCAAGAGAGTTCTACGCTTGGAGCTGTTTAGTTATGCATCCTGTCCTGGGAATATCTCGAACTGATATCAGATAACGACGGCGTGCTACTTACACGACATGGAAACTCCTTGTCCTTTATACGTATAATGCAGGAACTGTTTCGTCCAACGCCGCTCTTCATGAGCTTCTCGATGCAGCTGATCACTTGAAATACCATGTGATGGCCCTGCAGGAAACTAGAGCAAGAAGAACGATGTGCGTCGAATAAAAGATGGAACCCTCTTATCCGTGCTGAGAAGCTTCCATCGCGGGATGTCTGTGGCGTTGGCTTTGTCATACATCCATTTATTGTCCACCTTGTAGATTTGCATGGAAGTTTGTCTCCTCGCTTTGCAATTTTGCTCCTTCGGCACGCACTCTTTTAGCCCATTAGCATTAATCATTGCTGTTCTCTTCAACAGACGAAGCGGAACTCGATGACCACCTGGAGGGAGTATCCACAGTGAGAAATCATTCTACAAGTTTATTGTAGGGGACTCAAAAGCAAGGCTCTGTAAGGGGCGGATGAGGAATTTGGGATTGGACAGTTCGGCCTAGAATACAGGAACGAAAACGGAAACCGTCTAGCGGGAATTCAATGTGCAGCTACTTTTTATCATGGAAATTTATTTCTTAGAAGAAAGAAACCGCCGCTAGACGTGGAACTCCCCGAACGGCAGAGTCCATGCTGAGCTAGCCCACATACAATCTAAAAGGAAACGGTGCGTACAGGACGTTGCCGTGGTACCACCCTTCTTAGTGACTCAGATCGTCGCCCACTCCACGCTATATCAGACTGAACCGTAAGCTGGAGAACGTATATCAGCGTGAGAGGGGAGCAACAGGCTGTGTAAGACGGAGATGCGCTGAATACTGCCCTGACTAGATATCACTGGCACATCAAGGATGATCCGGCCGAGGACTACGATGCGCTTTTTTGAGGCCTCCACTCATGCGCTGGATCGGCCGCTCTCGTGTGATCAGATGCTGCTTGTCGCCTATCAGAAGCAATCAAAGCTTTTCCCCAAGTCGAGGGAAAATTAGAACACCACGCACCTTGAGAAGCTCCATGCAAACCTCAGTTGTAGGCAAGCGGTGCAGCGTGATCATGAGCGGTACAAGGGGAGAAAACAGCGAGAGGCAGCACTGAAAGCATCTAGCTTGAAAAAATGCAGGAGCAGCGTTCGAAACCATAGCATTCCTCACTCGTGTCTGAAAAGGGAAAAGGAAACTGATACCTATTCCTGTGTTCGAATGGAGGATTGGAAGCGGTGATTCTACAACAACCTCTACCGGTCCACCACACGTACAGGTTCCGCAGATCCCCATGGGAGGTGTAGCGCCCCGAACTCAGCCTTCGGAGGTGCGTGTTGCGATTGCAGACATGAGGGTGACACAACGCCGGGACCCGACAAGATTCCAGTCGATATGTTTTGTGCGGCTGGCTACGAACCACATGCGCTTCTAGCAGCACACATGACGTCCTAGCACCAGAAGGAAGAACTCGCGCATGGTCATCTTGCACAAGAAAGGTGACCGCGATGATCTCCGTAACTACTGTCCCATTAGCTTGCTGAATGTCCTCTACAACCTCTTTACCAAAGTCGTTCTGATGCGCATATCGCGAACACAGCACAGGGCAAAGCGCAACCTCTGGAGCAAGCTGGATTTCGCAGAGGGTTCAGCGTTTGGGTCACATCCAACCGGTTGCTATGGTCACAGAAGTGTGCTGAGGATTCCGAATGCCCCTCGTCTGACGAATCTTTTCATTGATCACGGGAAGCCTTTGATAGTGTGGAGACTAATGCGATCTTCTTAGCGCTAGTCGACCAAAGAGGTGTTGCATAAGAACACTGACAGCTTGTTGTCGCCGCTGCGGCTCAATGGTACAGCTCCTTCAAAAACCTCCCACTGTTCCCTGGAAAAGGGCGAGAGACAATGAAACACCATCTCTGCTCACCGCAACACTGCAGTGGATCATGAAGTCGCTAGACTGGGGCAAAAAGGGTATTCGGGTGAATGGTCGCTACCTATCAATCTCCATTTCGTGGAGGACATTGTCTTCCTTTCAAATAGTACCGGAGAAGCAGAGGTGATGATCGCAGAATTAAACGAGTCAGGCAAGAAGGCGGGGTTGCGAATCAACTAAGCGAAGACCCAGTCTATGAGGAATGCCGCGTTCTGTGAAATATTTTAAAAACAGTCCGACCAACGCGTTGGTGGTCGTCCCAGAGGCCGTTTTGCGTTCCTTGGGAGCCATTCTGTGACGCGGAGACTCCATCTGTCATCGTTGCGGCGGAGCAAGTGACCAGCCCAGCGGTGTTTGCACTGCGCCATATACTGCAGCGGATCTTTCAATCTCGACCGCTCCCTTAGGTCTGTACTTCGTAGACCTTGTTGCCATTGCTGGCGGCGGCCGACCTTCAAAAGACATCTCTCCAGTGCACGATGCGTAGTTTGCATTGCCTTGGTGATTGTCCTGTTTTCAGGCCAGGTTTCGGTCGCGTAACACATCGCTGGTAGCACCGTGGCGTCGAATATCGAGGCTCTTAGGTTAGGGTCCTTAATTTGCTCCGTTACTTCACGAATCGTTCCAAAAGCTGCCCTGTGCTGCACGCCTGCGGCTTATTTCAGCAAGAGATGTTGTTCAGCATGTTTAGCTCTCTTCCCAGATACACGTAGGAATCCACTCTTTCGAGAGCAACTCCTGCCAATTTCACAGTTCCCGCGTCACACCAGTGGTTCCACCATCATTTTCGTTTCTTCAATTTCGACTGTGTTATTGGGTATGAATACGATATCGCCGGCGAAACGAGAATACTTATTCTTTTCAAGTATCCTTTGTCATCCCAGTTGAGGTTTGACATCGCATACTGTAATGCTGCCGTGAACAACTTCGGGGATATCGTGTCCCCCTGCCGTACCCCTTTCTCAATGGGTATTTTTACCTTGCGCTCGAACAGTTGATGGGTTCGATAAACTCTGCTCGAGCAGGCGAATGTAGGCAGAGGATACTCCGGCTCGCACAAGGGCGTTGAGAACAGCATTAACCTCCACTGAGTCGAAGGCCTTTTTGTAGTCCACAAAGACGAGGACAAGTGGAAGATGGTACTCGCGGCTCCTCTCTATGAGCTGTGTTACTGCCTGTATGTTGTCCATACAGGAGAAATTCTTGCGGAAGCCGGCCTGCTCTGGTGGTTGATAGTCGTCCAAGATGCGTTCCATACGGTTGAGCAGTATTTTCGTGAACGACTTATATATCGTCGAGAGCAGACTGATAGGACGGTAGTTGGCAATCTCCTCCTCTGCCTTTCTGAACAGAAGAACTGTTCTCGATTCTCTCCACTGCTCTGGAATCATTCCTAATCTCAGGTAATGATTGAAGTGCTCAACGATAAGTGAACAGGAGAAGTGAATAAAGGCACAGATCGGTAGGTATGCCGTCGGGACCAGGATAGTTTCCTTTCTTCAGCTCTTTTATCGCATTTGTCACTTCCGATCCCAAAATTGGGGGCGATCTTCAGCAGGCTGTAAAGCGCATCTTGAAACATTTGTGCAAAAGCGGAAAGGGTGCGTGTTGAAGTCACTAACGATGTTCTCGACAGATCTTCTAAATGTTTGCATTCTTCCATCCTTGTCTATAAGAGCTGAAATGACATTTCTTTGATCGTTCAGAATCTCGTTTACAGCGTTTGATGCTCGATCTTGTTTCTGCCTGCCTTCAACAGCCTAGTTCTTCTGTAGGCTCGGAGTGATTCTCTGACGGCAAACCGGCATGCCTTGTTGATGGTGACTTTTTCCAAGTGCGTGGCATTAGGGTCCATTTTCATTGCCCTCCTTTTTTCCAACAAAGTGGTTGCGACATCATTGAGCCTTGGGCTGGAATCTGATCGTGCGAAACGTGAAAGCTCTGCGCACTTGGACAGACCTTCAACGAGATATTTGTAGCCTTGCGATGGTTCGTCCAGCAGATTCCAAATGAGCCTCAATGACAGCTTCCAATTGCTCACTGTTGTAGGAGGGAGTCCTCGAAGGTAAGGGCCTATGCCTGTCGCGCTTGAATAATTTCTTCTTGAGACATACTTTGGCACGTATCAAACGGTGGTCTGAGCCAGTATCGAATGACGGCAGTACTGATACGTCGAATAGGCTCCAGCGTCTATTGATTAGGATGCGACCAATTTCCTTACGCTTTTGATCTTTGGAATTCCTGGTATCGTCTAATCGGCTTCTCGAACATAGAATTTCCGTGATAAAGGCGACATGCAGACAGCAAGTCAAGCAGCCTTTCTCCATTCTCATTTCGACTGTTCGATCCGTGGGGCCCGAGTCGCCAATCGCCGTTGTGGTTCGTGCCTATAAGGGCATTGAAGTCACCAACCACATACTTGTAGTAAGTTCTCTCATTCTGAATCGTATCTTCTAGAAGTTGGTAAAACTTCTCGCGGTCCTCGCCAGTGGCGACGGAGAGAGGAATATCCGTTGATGATGTATGTGACGCCTTGTTTTTCGGTCACGACACGTAGAACAGCAATGCGTGGACTAACGATTTTGTTAAAGTCACTAGGTGGTCCGCGTGGCTTACGAGAAACCAACTCCGCAGGCATTCTTGCCATCCACCTTGGCTCCAACAATGAGCAGCTCGTTGTAATCGTTTTTTCTAATGGTTTCCATTCTGCCATTCGTCTCTTAACTTGCGATAACATCGTACTTGATCAGAGGACTCCTCAGCAAGAGGGTGCGAAGGCTAGCATTCGATGCGACATTCGACAATTATACGAGCAGACGAAGAGGCAGTCTTTGTGTCATTGGGTGGGGGAGTTTCCGCGTTCTCGATTACTTGGACGGCGTCCTGATTCCCTAACGAGCTCAGATGGCCTCCCATCTGTAGAGGCTCCTACTGACGTCCTATAAGAGCATATCCGATGTACGCAGGACTGAGATGCTATCGAAGCTATTTGAGGAAAAGTGTTGGCTCAGTTACACTCTTCTCTTGCTAGGAGTACAAAAAAGCCGCCCATACACATGACTGTGCGTACTGCGTAGCCGTATGTACCACTGGCCACCACTAGTAATGTACACCCTATCACCGCGGTGAGGTGCTACATGATAGGGCTGGGAGAGATCGGCTCAAGTAAACCCTGTTGGCGTTCTGGAGATTCGTCCCCATAACTTTCGTGTAGCACTTTCATAAGGAAGTGTCTGAGAGAGATCGGGACTAGAAAACTTTGTTGGCGTTCTGTAGATTTCTCCCCATAACTTACGTTCAGCACTTTCATAAGGAAACTTTGTTGCGTTCTAGAGATTTCTCCTCATAACTCAAAGGCACTTTCCGCGATAAACTAACCCCATAAGCTTTAAAACGTGCCAGATGATCCCTCAGGCGATTCTGGGGGCTGCGGTGCATCCAAAAAGGCGGAAAGAGCAGGAATTCCTTATAAATCTTGGCAAATAAGCCCATCGGCACCCCTTAGGCCCATGGCGACCCCCGTAGGCCCATGTCCATGGTGACGTCGCAAACAATAGTGAAGGCTGAATGTCGACCATCTGTTGCTTGGAGTGTCGTTGGGATTGTTGTGCCCTGCAGCTGATAGCTGCCTTGCTATCATCATTTTTTGCATTTTTTCGCTTATTATCTCGTTCGAAATAAACGGTATTCCTCACCTTCTTCCCTTTCCCATCCTAGTTCTCAACACTCGCGTGTGCGTGAAACAGTTTGCCTACATTGGTTTGTTTTACTTCGTTGTTGTTCGTTTATTTCTAGTTTTTTTGTTTACCAGTTCTGCTTATTCAATACGGTACATGTTTTAAGTTCATGTTTTAGTCGATAGGGCCGTTTGTGAAGACCTCCATGCTGCAGATCCCCGCCTAAGCGCAGAAGAAAAGGAAGACGACGCCTGGGTCAATCTGAAAAGGTTCGTCTTGGCTTTTTTTATTTTAATTCATCTTATTGGAGGTTGATTCGCCTGTTAACATTTAGTGGAAGACCCTTCCGTCCACCTCTCACTAGCCCGTATTCCAGCAATTCCTGTCGCATAGGTTCATACATGATGCAGGAATGCCGAGCCGCGTTTGCAGATTCTGCATTTCTCCCAACTCCGCACGACGGCAGGAACCGAGCGATTGATCCCTATCTTCCTTATCCAGTGTTTCGGGATTTTTGCAAATTCTGCAGAATTGGGAGAAATGCGGCTTTTTGAATCGATGTGTTACATTTCTCTGTCTGTAATTTCGTCAATTCTGCAACGTCATCATGTATGAATGGGGTCTTACCCTTTTCAACATCTCGTGGAGCATGCGCCGTAATAGCAACATGTGTTGGATTCTTTCAGGTATCTCACGGCTATTGCAATGAATTGGATTGGAAAGATCGAGTGGGTCGCTCTTTTTCCTGTTGTAGCTTCTAGTTTTCACTTTTCCTCTCAGGATGAGAAGCAAAAGTAGGTTTCGCAAGAAATGATGAATGATATTGATTTTTGTTCTGAATGATTTCTCACGTCACGCTCATTCGCGTCAATCATTCCGATTCTAGATTTAGGCTGAGGTGAAAGTCCGGCTGTAGTCCCCCTGTCCCTCTACACAGTCACCAGTCAGTACTGCTGGCTCTCTTATTGTACCAGACAGCGTTTCAGCAAGTCATTTTTCAACCTTTCACCTTTGTATCGCAATTTGGTTTTTAGTGATGTTGTTTGTTCGTGCAAATGTTTCTTCGCAGTTTTCACCAACAAATGTTTTGTCTTCTATATGTAAGCGTAGGGCGGTGTTTTATCCATGCCCAAACATAAAATTACTACTATTTTGATTTGAGGTGGGAGGGGGGGTGGGATTCCATATTTTCTATATTTGCAAGGTTCAGTTTGATTCAGTCGATTTCAGGCCATGATTTCATAACGTGACTGAGCCTTCAAATGTTGCCACCTTGGCGCCGTTGTTGCTGAGCCGGCTGTCCCGACCACTCTCGTACGTTCCTGGGATATACTTGTCTGCTACCTACTGCTAAGCTTACTCAGCTCTATAACTTGTCGTGTTGGTTTATTGTTATTTTTTTGGATTCGTTCGAGGTGATGTTGTTGTGCATTAGAGTTTATGTTTTGTTCATAGAATTGTTTCAGCTTCGCACAGTGCGACACCCACGGACCTGGTCAGCACACAGAAGTAATTTCGTATCTACACATATTTTTGGTATTGATATGTTCTTTATGGTTCTTTCCACTGTTTTGTTTTGTTACTTTCCAATTCTCAAATTCCTTGTGGATGGGCCTGGTTGTTTGCTGGATGTTCATTCTTCAACATTCTTAGCGTTCCCCTTTCATTCTTCTCTGTTACTTTCTAGCATTTGCAGTCTATCCATTATTATGGTGTTCCAGTATTCAATTTAACTGTGTACTCAAAGTTCTGAGTTAGGCTGATTGCGGTGTGCCGCTTGATTTGTGGTAAGTGCAATGTCTTTTTTCCGACCTTCAGAAAGAGGATATGAGAAGTTACGTTGCTTTCAGTCTACTAGTTTGCTTTTCCTTAATCCGACTTGGATAATCATCGCTTTTTTGAGCTTCTTAAATCATTATTGATCTTTGGAACTGATCTTTGGAACGTTTACATACATATATTTCTATAATAAAACTATTTTTGTGATGAATCTATTAGGTTGTCGCATAAGTTCTTATACACGTGTTTGATCCTCTCCTATTTCGTTCGCATGGATGTTGGTATTACGTCATCACGTGTGCGTGACGTGTACATTATACTCTTTCATTACACTAGCTATCACTCACCGAGCTTGCATTTGCAGTACACAATGTCGCACAATTACCACTGTGACAGAATGTACCTGCGCCACTGCCTGGTTTTGCTTAACGATTCACAAAAGAAGCTTCGCGTTCTCAACTCGATGATCACTGGAGATGAGAAGTGGGTCCTCTACGATAACCCTGTGAGGGAGCAGGAGTGGGTCGACAAAGGAGAACAGCCAGAAGCCACCTCAAAGGCCGACCTTCACACCAAAATGGTTCCCCTGTTCTGTTGGTGGTCCAGAAGAGGCATGGAGTACTGGGAGCTGCTGGAGAAGGGACAGACGATTGACGCTTCCACATATGTTACCCAGCTGCGGCAAATTGAAAGATCACGTCGACCGTACTTGAAAAAAATCTACTTCCATCATGACAACGCCCGACCTCACACCGCAAAGGCGACCCAGGCCGAGCTGGAGAAGTACGGATGGCTGATGGTCGCCCACCCTCCCTACAGCCCTGACCTCGCTCCTTCTGACTACTGGCTGTTCAGCCACCTGCAGCGCTATCTGGACGGAAAAAGTTCGAAACAAAGGATCAGGTCAGAAAGGCACTCGACGACTTCTTCAAGTCCCAGCCCCCGTCGTTCTGGAAGGAAGGAATCGACAAGCTGCCTGAGCGCTGGCGTCGAGTAGTGGATGGTGATGATGCATACCTCTAATCTTCAGGTTGGTTCGCTATTGAGATATTTACGAAAAAAGTCGTGTATAAGAACTAATAAGAACTTATGCGACAACCTAATATAATGCGGAAATTACAAAATCGTTCTGATTCAGAGACCAACGAGTTAATGGCAAGTTCCCCGAATGCAGAATGTGAGTACTGGCGACCAATTATAAATGACAAGGTGGTGAAATCCATGAGAAATCTGTCAGAAATGTTTTAGGTGGGACCCCATGCCGAACAACTTGCACGTCAATGAGGCAGAATTGGGATCTTTTTCACTTGTTATCACAAGGTAGCAGCTCATTTCTCCGCATCACGACACTCTTACTATTAGGAAAAGGGAAGTTAGTGCCGAAAAAACCGCTCCATTAAATAGTCCCTGGATGCCGATATAATCTGTCGTTGTGTGCGGCATGCAGAAGTGCGGTCGTGCCTTCGTCGCGACTAGGTGATGTTGCTATCACGTATTTTCAGCTGAGGAAAAGGGACCTCTACGCTTGCGGACGGTACTAGGGGAATAAAATTAGGCGTGCGATTACGGTGATGGTTCGCCGTACGCAATGAGCCACAACTTTGGCAAATCGCCCAGGAAAACGGCGCCCAGTTCAAACAGCTAGGGGAACTCGTCCAAGCCACGCCTTTCTTTCGTCCTTTGCTCGTACAACCTTAGCTCAGCCCAGGGTCCTCTTAAAAGCAATACCGGTTATTTTACTCCACTTTTTCTTCCTTATCCATTAACTTGCTGCCTTGTCATTCATATTTGAGCTCCATTACTCACAATCTGTGGTCCCGGGCTCTGCCTTTAAGTTCAGCACTTTCATAAGGGAGAGATCGGGTCTAGAAAACTTTGGTGGCGCTCTGGAGATTTCTCACAATAACTTGTGCTCAGCACTTTCATAAGGGAGAGATCGGGTCTAGAAAACTTTGGTGGCGTTCTGGAGATTTCTCACAATAACTTGTGCTCAGCACTTTCATAAGGGAGAGATCGGGTCTAGAAAACTCTGTTGGCCTTCTAAAGATTTCTCCCCATACCTTTCGTGTAGCACTTTCATGATGAAGTGTCTGGGAGAGATCGGGTCGAGAGAACTCTGTGGGCGTTTTGGAGGTTTCTCACAATAACTTGTGCTCACCAGGAAAGGTCAACAGGTCAGCCCGGCCAATTCCAATGAGGTGCGCACCGTTGTACGCGTTTTGGCACGGTGAACTCGAATCTACCTTCAGAATTTGCGAAACGACTCTCTGAACGGAGTTATGGAGGGTTTTCATCCCCGCGTGGTTGTTCTCACATGCTATCGCGAGGAAACGTGGAAGCGTATTTATATACGAGAATGGAGTCAGATTGAAACGTGGCAATAGAGCGCAACGGATAGCGAGCGGCTCCTGGGCGAGACGTCGTAGGATCGGTTCTCGGCATGGTGGAATTTTTGCATTTGTCCAAGAACATGGCCGACAACAAAGGCTTTCTAAACATCTCTGCTTGCCTACACTATCCTGTAAAGAAACTTCGACCAGTTTTTTCGAAAGTGTAGACCCATTATGGCCTGAAAGAGTGCTCGTGCTTGTCCCCCCCCCCCCGTAGCACATGTCACAAGGGTTTTTGCAATGAAATACCATCATATTCATGTTCAGCGGGTTAAATTGCCTCTGGGGACAAGTTTCTAGCCCAATCTGTTATTTCGACCTCACTTGGAAAATGTGAGATATTCCATGGGTAATTAGCAGGAGATTGAAGCTCACTCACCATCGATGGCTGGTCTCCGAATGGGATTTCCTGCGATAGTCAAGAAAATGATGCAGACGGCACAAATAAGTAAGCCAGGTACTGTTGTTCGCGAAAAGGCATCACTGAAGAGTCATTTCAGTCCGAAGATCAGTTATCACCAGTATGCTAGTCATAGTATCGCTGTTAGCTATCAGTCAGCCATGACTATCCATACCCCATTTTTTCGAAGTTGAGTCAGAACCTCAGATTTTGCTAAGGTGACGTCTCTGGGAGTTATTTGACCCCCTGAACACGAATATGATACTTGTTTTGCGCGAAGAGCATTGTGAGTCGCGCTACATGTGCCAAAGCTTC
>MU917571.1:0-10780 GCA_036418165.1 Cooperia oncophora | reverse complement strand
ACAGCATGGGGATGTGTCAAATGGCGGTGTGGGTACGACCCCCCCCCCTCGAAGAGGGTCCAGATACGACCCCCCCCCTCCTGCTCTAACTGACAACCAGATGCATGTTCACCACAAATGGCTTCCTGAAATGGAATCTGGATTCTCGAAAGGCGCACTCTGCTCTAAAATACAGGAAATAAAAGGCTGTTTCAGCCTCATGCAATATGAGGCTGAACAACAGCCTCGCATTACCTACAATTTGTCTTAGGCAGCGTTCAGACTTGATAGCGCTACAGCCGCTCGCCGCTTACTGCGTCGCCGCTTACAGCGTCGCGCCTACAGCGTTTCGCCGCTACTGCGTCGCGCTACAGCGTCGCGCTACAGCGTCGCGCTACAGCGTCGCGCTACAGCGTCGCGCTACAGCGTCGCGCTACAGCGTCGCGCTACAGCGTCGCGCTACAGCTGTAGCGCTACAGTTGTACCGAACTCCAGCTTTTATTTTTCTTTCTATATCATCCTCTTCTCTTTGTTTCTCATATTTATCTGATAGTGAGCTCCTGTTTTCTACTTTATCACATTTTGATGTAGTTTTTGATACAGAAGACTGTGATAATGGTTTTATTTATCATTTTTGACTTTAATTATTTGGTTTCACAGTTGCTTGATGTTTGATGGCTTTGCTTGATGTCTTGCAGTACTGCCTCGTTTTGATCCCGATTGCGAAACTACATTAAAATGTGATAAAGTAGAAAACAGGAGCTCACTATTAGATAAATATGAGAAACAAAGAGAAGAGGATTGAATATAGAAAGAATGAATACAGAATCCTATGCCGCTTATGGATTACGGAGCGAAATCTGCCTTTTGGAATTTTTGCCCCCAATCTCTGCCTGGATCACAGGAAAAAGATTCATGCCGGTTTTCGCGTTTTCGAGGCATTACCCAACAAAGCTTTGACAGTTTCTTGTACTTTTTTGGCCCAGGAGCGTAAAAATGGCCTTATCTCCCACAACAGGCACGCGAACACTGTCTGGTCACCAATGCGTTAACACAAGGCAAACAAGAAGTTCCTTTATGGTTCTTGTGTCTCCGGTAAAAAACATGCGTGCGTGTTTTTAGGTGGCGCGAGTACTCTTTGGGTGTTTTTTGCAGAAAATGCTCTTAATAGGACAGAAGGACACTGTTACGCTAAAAGCAGTACCAGAAAAAGTAGTGACTAATGGAGTAACAACTTGGTCAAGGATGGTCAGATATTGAAAAATTTGTTCCAAAAGTGAAAAGTTTTGCAAGCAAGCTTAATATCGTTTAATAGCAAATTTCTCGTAGTATTAGAATATCAAATTCATATTCAGTTAATTCAACTATTAGCATGAAATTTCTAAATAGAGGCAGTTGTCGAAGGTGCTAATTTTCGGCGACTTCATCCAACTTCAACGACTGAAAAATCCACAAAAACTATATCCTCAACCAAAGCTTTTTTGATATTCTTATACTAAGAGAAGTTTGCTATTAAACGATATTAAGCTTGCTTGCAAACCAGTTCACTTTTGGAACAAATTTTTCAGTTGAAAAAACGGCCATTACTTATTAGCCAACCTAATAGTTACAGCTGCATCAGTCTCACCTTTCCGTGAATTTCTCAAGAAAACTCCAGCAACCTTCCCACTTTTCTCTATAAGCAACTCTAATCATCCTAACGTTGGAAATTGCAGTACGTTGCGAAGCGGTGCTGTAGCGCTACGGTGTAGCGCGACGCTGTAGCGCGACGCTGTAGCGCGACGCTGTAGCGCGACGCAGTAGCGCGACGCAGTAGCGCGACGCTGTAGCGCGACGCAGTAGCGCGACGCTGTAGCGCGACGCAGTAGCGCGACGCTGTAGCGCGACGCTGTAGCGCGACGCTGTAGCGCGACGCTGTAGCGCTACAAGTGTGAACGCTGCCTTAAGCGGATTCAAAATTAAAGAACTCCTTGCGTTCGGATAACTATGCTTGATGACATGCAAACTTGTAACAAGAAACACAATTGAAATAGCGGCTAATGGTGATCATTGATAGGCTGAATTGGTGAAAAAAATAGCCCCAAGGTGAGCGTGTCAGGGCCCAGATGTGCATTCAATGAATGGTGACGGGGAAATAATGAAAACATGCACGACACAACAAAGCGAAACATGGAAAATACAAAAAATGCAGAGCTAAATGAAAAAAGGATAACCAGGCCGGCAGTAAATCGTTCCATACTTGGCTATTATCGATCAGGCTGCAGGGCGCAAGGCTGCGACCGCTTTCTTTGGAAAAACGTCATTGGAGCGCGGTTGTTGGACTTGCCAACGTCCTGGGGTCTGTTCGGGGGGTTATATCTTTTTAGGTGCGGAGCTTTTGAGGAATGGTGAGCAGCATGCAACGGCAAAGTTTCTACTGTTGTGTATTCTACCTAGTTGCAAACTGAACAATCCCCGTTGGTGAAATATTCCGGATGGGTTTTGGATAGGCTAGGGGTAAATCGCGAGCTGGTTTCCATGCTTCACGCGAGGATTGCTTCGTTCAAACGCAATTTCATCAGGATTAAAAACGTCCTGAAACCCCTCCATCCTTTCTCTTTCCAACAAGCTTCACGGTTTTTCTGAAGACCCACTAGTTCAGGAGATATTTTAGATGGGTTACCCTTGCGCTACCCCCTGGACCACCCGAAAAATTGACTCCTTATGTGCCATTGTGAGGATACACCTTTCAGTGTGCCTCCAAAATACATATTTCCCTTCAAATGAGTGGAAGAGGAGCTCGGCTATCACTAATCGGTTTGGTCCGTGCGCCGTGCATTAGGCTCCTACGGAGAGGTGGTGGGAAAGGTGTAAATTCTAATTTCAGGTGCTTTTATCCATGCAAGCAGATGTTTGTTTAGGGTTTGTAAAGGACAACACGCACGAATCTGTTTGAGACGTATTATTTAGTCATCTACGTACTTACGAGTTCATGCTATAAACTGACACTTATTTATTTATTTATTCTTGCTATATTGCTAATAAATCTTTTATTATTTTGTATTCCTATTTACATCCGGGTCTTCTGAAGCTTTCCGTCCGTTCCATTACCCTTAGCAATGACACCTTTGTACTGTTTGATGCCTAGCGAGCCTACTTTTGCGTTCAGGAAATATTTTATTTATTTTTTATTTTTATTTATTTTTATTTTTTAGGCGTCTTGTTCTCTATCCGCTCGTAGATCCCACGTCCCCCGCGGCCAAGTACGAACCCATTCTTGGGGATTTCCCGATTGAAAAAGAGGCTTTTAAGTCTATCATCAAATGCGTTAAATAATACTAACTCATAATAAACTTCTTTCAAGACGGATGCTTGGAGCTCCGCGAGTAGGTGCGGCGACTCGCGGCGCACGTATCAGAACTGAAATGTGCACGATGCGTGCGCTGTGATAGGCGCGTGAGATGTACACGCCCCGCGCCTCGCACCGCGAGATACACCGCCCTATGGTGTGGTCGGGCGGAAGCAGCTGGTGACCGCCGGACTGAAAGTCATTTGAAATTTATTTATCCTGTTAATAAGACGCCCTCATATACCGGGACCCATTGAGCCTCTTATATTGTAGTAGCGCGAATGCCGGCCCCAATTGTTTTGATGAGTTCATATGGAATGTTGCGGTTGAGAAAAACAGACCTTTGTTGACATGAAGGAGAGAGGGCCCTACCTGTTTTCCTACATAGGGACGGGAGTTATTCTCACCAATTCTAAACTCCTACAGCATATAAACCTAAACATATAGTACATATGAAAACCGGAAAAAAATCACGAAAGTTCAGGCAGGCAACCTCCTTCAGAAGGGTATTACACACCCTCCCTCTTTGCAACGTCTGTGAAACAAAGAAAATCAACTATCAAAATAAATTTCTCTCAGCCAAAATACGACTCCCTCTCGGCACCCATCAAATAATTGAGCCCCCCTGTTTGGGCACCGCTAATATAGCCTCACCGTGCAAACGGAAAAAATGCTTATTTGGAAAAACTTCTCGAGAGCGATAGGACCCGGAATAATGATCCGTGGCGCGGACTCGACACGAAACGATGCTGCACCCTGTCTAGAATTACTTCCAGGCAAATTTGTTTCACAGGCAAAGTAATCGTAGGCAGCCAATGGCGGCTGAAGCAATTGAGGGCCGTTTGTGACTGGCGTTTCCTGGCATTTCCTTTTATTGCTGGCTATGAAGGGACATTAAGCAAACCAGACGCGGAACTGATGTGTTCCATTGCATTCACTCCATTCGAGCGCAATATTAGTACTGAGAACGGGGAAACTCTTCCCGGAAGTTATTTGTTTAAGTCAATTCATTTAACTATTAAGGATGAAGGGACATATTCTTCGCCATTCAAATTGAGCATTCTACTTCCATTCTCAGAGGCGCTGTGGGTTATTGAATTCCATGCGGCCTATACAATGACTTGCAGGAGCCATCCGATGTACAAGTCAGTATCCTTCCGTCCGAACGAATCAGGTACACTCGAAATTCCTGAGATGAGGTAGGCGTGGCTGCGCACTTCAACTAAACGTTGCGATGAGGGTGCTTCTAGAGAGATATTTTCATTTTGACACATTTAAGTCGTGTCTCTGTCGAACAGAGAACAAGATGACAGTTGTCTCGAACTGAAATATCCCACGAGTAACCCATTCTATGCCACGTTCGATTGCCACGCCTACTCCTCCTCAGGGATAAGGAGTGTACCTATTCAAAGCCCCGTGGGGGCGGTGCAGAAGGCTTGGTTGATCAGGGCGGGAATCCATACAGAATTTGATCCACCTACCGTGCGCGTGACAAGCGTGCCACTTGCCACTAAACCACCTCCGTTTTATTAATTATTAATATTAATAGGTATAAAACTGGGCGGCTAGAAGACGTCGCCTTCGCTAAGGCGTCCCATAGATTAGGTGAAACAATTCGATCTCCTCTACTGGAAGGACTATCTGCTAGCAAGGAACCCTCCATTCCTTTATCAAGGTGCAAGCGTAGTTAACAGCCAAACTCATAATTATCCCTTAGAATTACTGGGGCAATAAAGGAATTCAGTAGCCTCCAAACTGATAACATCGCGTTCCAAAGCAGATTAGGAAATAGGCATTGGAGCAGAGATCGTCGGTGATTGTGGGCTCTAGAATCAAGTGTGATTGAGCGGCTTAGCTTATCACTCGAGGAACGCGTGAATGAACTCCAAAGTCGCCCTCGTCAATTATCCCTTCGTTATCAACGAATTGTCGTGAATGGGCGAAAGGAATGACCAACGACTTTGGCCTTTCTTGAAGGTCACTCTAAAGGCCAGCATCAAGTGCTAGGAGACCAATAATTGGTGGACCTTGGAGAAAAGATTATTAAAAGTACCCCGAGGAATGGGGCGAAGCTTTTAGTGACGATTTCGGCTCCAATCGGGAGTCTAGTAGAAAAAAGGACTATTCGTCTTGGTAACAATTTCGCTATTTTGAGACTGGCATGGTGTAAGCGGGGAGAGGTGGGAGGGGGGCAGTGGCGAGCGGGCGGCAGCCCGCACATCTGGTTCGGTGAAGGAACACCGGATCGGGTTTCTTCCGGTCAATCAGCTCTCCCATCCCTTCGGGTCAGTGAATTGATTTACAATGGAGGGAACGAGCACCATCTTGAATCTGGACTCGGAAGACCCGAAACTCTTTCTTTAGGCCAAGAACCTGAGCAAACTTGGTTTCCTAATAAGGAAGAAAGTCGCAAAAATAGGTTTGTGAACTCCAAATGCGAGAGAAGAGCCAGTGAGAGGCACGGCGCTTCTAAGAGCGGACCACTGCATCCTAGTGACCACAAGGTCTTTCAACACAGTCTGCGTTGATCGCTTGGGCGGGGACACCCGAAAATGGCGCACTCTACTACAAATCTTATTACCATGCTTCTTCTCGAACAGTGAGCTTGGTGCGTGCCTTGATATGAACAGATCAACAGTTGACGATCTATATCTTTCCACAGATTTATAGCAGAAAGTCTGCAATTGATATCGTCGCAGTCAGCCATGAAGGGTTCAGGAGGGGTGAAATAAGCCCAGCCGCGGCGTTTCCACCACTGGTTGTTTTCTCCCTAAATTAATCAGTAACCGATCATCATGGTAGAGCAAGCCAGCCGGAGGCGAGCTCATTCCGCCCCTCCTGACACCGCGCCGACTGAAAACAATGCTAGTTACTATCTACTTCATTTTAAGGGGAGAGGGTTGACTCTCTTGATCATTCCCTCCCTTACCCGGTGACAACAGCAGGTTTATGCAGAAGGAGGACAAAGGTACCGAGACGACGATTGTGTGTGTCAAAACAGTGTCAAAGACATAGCTGGTAAAGGAAACCTGGGAAGGTACATATGCCGAGTTATTGTGCGAATAAAGTTCGATAATCCAGTAATCGAAATTTACAGAGCAAGCAGGACCACTGTTTCTTACAGACCTCTTTGAGATGGTATCTGGTAAAAATCAATTCAGCATCAATCAACATCTAGAAGCCCTGGAAATAAGCATCAGTTGTAAGTATCTACTCATAACTTGGTCGCAGTTATAAGTCTGTAGACTCATCAAGGACCTTTGTAAGAGGTGCTTGTCCCAGTGAAACAGCTAACCAGGAAGTCCGCCAACTTACCATGGAACTTTGAATGGAGACCTGGGTAGATCGATAGAGTCTATAAGGTTATTTACAAATATAGATAGCAAAAGGTCTCCATTCAAAGTTCCATGGCAATTTGGAGGACCCCTGGTAAGACGCCCTTGTTCCACTAGGAATCTTTGGAGAACGGTAGCCTTTTCAAAGAGGGTTTCCCAATACGCTCGTGGAGCCGACAAAAGGCAAAGAAGCAACAGTGACAAAAACTAATAACAGCAGAAAAACAGAAACTTGACGAAATAGCATCAAGCAAACATGACAGACAAGTTTCATGGTAAGTGCGGACTTCCCTGGTAAGTCGAAAGTGGATGAGTAAAGAGAAGAACATCTAGAACCCCTGAAGTTATCAGTGTGCAAGCATAGAGGCATAAAGGAAAACCTTATCCACTGGATTAGTAGCATAAGAAAAATGGAACTTGAAATGAGCTTTGTTTTTATTGCGGAATGGGCTGTTCTGGTGAATGAGCCTTCCAATTTTCTTCTTGGAAGTATTATAGTGTCAACATATTCGACTGCTCTTCGAATTATACAAAAAGTTAATGGCAGTGGACACTGCAATTAAGCCGAGCACACACGGAAAATGAGCTCTCGTATAGAAAAACGAGCTCTGAGGCATATGAGGTGTGGGATTTTTCAGCAAGAGGGGGCCAATATCGCCGTATTCCTAAAAGTCCCTAGGTTGGCATTTCTGAGGTTGGCGCGAGGCTCCTCCTGCAAATGAATTTGTCAGCTGCAGAAGTACAGTTGGTGGCAGGTGGTTGGCAATTTGCTCTTGTAGTAATTGTCGCTTGCTTACGGCATTTTTCAATGTAGCATTTTGCTTCAATCTGTCGCAGTAGTTGTGAGATGGTCGCTGCGCTAAACTTTTTTGTGTCAGTCGAGCCAGAATAAATCCACGGAATTTTGCTGAATTCTTCCAGATTTCCTCAACAACTTGAGACCTCGAGTCTCACTTTTTAAGCCAAAGAGAACTTCTCATGCTCATTCCCTTCGAGCAAATCCAATTCAATAATCTTTAAAGTGAGACACTTCCCGAGGGTCGAAGCACACGGCTACGCACTCCGCGGTTATGAGGTGGGCGGAGACTCACAGCCACTGCTACTTATTCCTTGGTTCTTTATCGTAGTAGGACGGGCGCACCATGAGGAGGGCATATGGGTTGTAGGTTCCCGCCCATCCGGTTATCACGGAATTTGCCTTTATGAGGCAAATCAGATTCCGACACTCTGTGTAGATGGATATATGAAGAAGTAAAATAGAAAAGAATAGAACACTAGAATAATAGAAGTTAGAATTTGCGATGACCAGTGAAACCTAAAGCGAAAAAAGAGCCTCGGCGAAGAACAAGCCAGGAAAAAACAACGCTCGGCTGTCTGGGTGTTCCAAAGAAGCTAGATAGAGAGGACGAACTTGGCAAGCAAAGAGCTGGGAAAAATAGGAAGCTGCTTCAGTTATCAACATTTTAACCTGAAACTTATGTCCACTGAACATTGTGCTTTGCGAAAATCGTTCGAAGGGAAAGAAGGGGCAGAAAGGGAGCGGCCACGGTCCAGCTCGTGTGCAAGCCTACTGCACGTCGTGACATATTAATCAGCAGCGCTTGTAGGTTATGCAAATAAAAAATATTAAATAGGTATAAAGTATAGAAAAACAGGAAATCAACGTGCAAGCTACCTCGTAACCAACGTTTGAGTGCAACGTTTAACAGATTTTCCTTCTCAATGCTTCAATCACTTCTGCATCGCTGAATCTCACCGCCTTCTGCGCAAAAAATGGGGCCGCCGGTCTCTTTCGCTGCACACGAGTTTTGCGAGTTGCTTGCTTTTTGTCTGCTCTATAGACTTGCAACGTAAGAAACAGGGAAGAACGAAGGATGTGGTGTCATTCAAAACATCCGAGTTGCTGCACGTGCGCGACATTCGCACCAGAATGCAATCAATTCATTTCAATGTGTCAAGTTGGTCAGATAGGAAATGCTCTGCTATAACATCATGGCACGATGTCCTCAACTGCATCCGAGGCAAGCAGTTCAGAACTCGTTCCCTCCAACTTTCTCTTGCTCCGAACTCTGGCTGACCACCTCAAAGAACGTCACATCCCAGATGATGCCGCTCGAAAGCGAGCTTATCCTTAGTCGTTAGTCGTTCTTCGATCGCATATCGCTGACCTTTAAATGCGCAAAGATCCACACGTTTTCCGCACTCTGGCTAAATGTCATCAACAGTGGAGAACAATATGTCAGTTGGTGATTGAACTTTGAGCTGAACGAATGAGTTCAAGCGTTCGCAAGTGCTGGATTTTTTGGTTTCTGAGGTTCAACAGCTGATCCTGGTTCCATTGTATCAGCTCTACTATCCACAGGGGCCCTCTGCAATACATATGAGAGCAATGAGCATAAAGAACAGTTCCGATTAACACCAATTGCTTCACCTCATTTAGCTACATACCGTAACCACTGTAAAACCTGTTGATTAGTAAGGCACTTAACCAAGATTATCATTTTTAGGCATTCAGTACGTTCTTTATTGAGCCTTCCAGGATTGACTTCGAGTAAGGCTGAGAAGCCGAAGCCCTGGCCTGGCCGAGCAGGGCACGCCATCGCGTTGTGATCATTTCCTGGAAAATACGACCCCTCCCCCTTACTCCATCCTCAAATACGACCTAACCTCTCCATGCTACCAATCACCTTCCTAGATTTTCCCAACTTCCTGCCATTTTTTTCCATTTTTCCCGAAAAATTTCCAGTTTTTCAGCCAAGAATTTTCCGTCGACCGGGGGGGGGAGGCATATACCTAATGTGAAAGGGGAAATCGACCGGGGGAGGGGGAGGCATATACCTAATGTGAAAAGGGGAAAATCCCTGAAGTCCTACCAGTTTTGTCCGAAATTTCCTGGAACATCTCTGGTTTTTCCTCAAAATTTTGCTGGGGGTCATCAGAATTTCAGGATCTCTCATTTTCAACTATTGGAAATAGTAGTTGTATAGATCTTTGACAGTCCCTCTCCCGACAACGGCCAACTAAGACCCTCCCCCTTTATAGCGTCCGTGAAACAAGAGAAATCAACTATCAAAAAAATTTTTCTCTGACCAAATACGACCCCCCTCCCTCGCGGTCAAATACGACCCCCTCCGTGTGTTCGTCGGCGTGCCCTGTGGCCGAGTGAACTTGTACCAGTCTTATGTTCAGAAGGCTCAGAAGGAGACCTTTCGAACTGATATCTTGTGCCAAGGACACAAGGATGTTCGATTGTGGAATGTACATTTTGATTTTCAACGACTTACTTCAATTTTTTCTTACTACCTGGAGTACTGTCAGCGCTTCATTTTCTAAATGAAATGTGTTTCAAGTCACATAAGATGCTTCTAATTGACTTTGCTCATACTGCTGTGCTTTGCGAGGTTTCGAGGTGGTAGACGTCATTTAATGGACTGACGTTTTGACGTAGTCGTCTTTTTCAGTGACCAGGGTTCTAGCGTAAAGCCGCTGTAACATGCGGATACACTCTTGATCGCTGCGGATGGTGGAATCTGGAAGTGAGATGGTAAGGTGAGGGGCGCAGCTTGCGACTGACGGTATCACCTCGGTTCCCGTATCACCACTTTCAATCAGCTACTTTCATTCTCATCGTTACCGGCTAGAAGTGCCTTTTTTCGTTGCGGATGACGGGGCGTCTCAGTGAGGCTGATTTGGCGCGTTGCCAGCTCGCACTCCAGTTGTTGTTGAAGCGGTTAAGATGATAATTGATACGAACGACATGGTGCAGCCTTGCCGTTCGCCGAAAGAGAAAAAAGAAAAAAACGGGTCGCCATCGCGCAAAACCAATGCCTTCTTGAAACGCCCATCATGTGCAGCGATCAAAAGATACCGTAATCAGTAGCGAGTAAAATGAGTCTATTTAGGTCGAGGAGGAGATGATACAGTGGCAAGCCCTTCAGTTCTCCGGGGTGAGGTACCGAATAAAGGAACCGATTACAGGTTTGTCCAGGTGGGATACATCCACAAACGTGGACACCGGCTGCTCCCGAAAACCCACTGTACAGCCCAGAAAGAGATAATGGAAGGCTTTGAGTGTCGACCAATTCCTTAGAGACAAACTGTACACTCACCTCAACGGACGGTGAGTAGGTCCGTAGTT
>MU917570.1:1008-11596 GCA_036418165.1 Cooperia oncophora | reverse complement strand
TAGTTCGAAGTGGTCTGTCGGCTCAGCGGTCAAGTGGAGCGGACTAAATGGCGAGTTACCCTTGTCAGTGATCTCTGCTGATGGGGATCTCTACTGGTCTCGATGTTCAGTAGAGTAGAATGTAAGTTCAAGGGGCAGCAAAGCACTTTGCTCTTTCCTGGAACAAGGCGATACCGCCGAAACGCTAGTCAGCAACTATCACTTGACCACTTCGTACGAAGCCGAATTAAGGAGGCATCTGCGTCTCACCAAATGCCGAGCTTTATGGAGAGCCGCACAACTCTTGGCTACTTCTGGAAAATTTACGCCCATTTCTCAAGGAACTATATTTTTTCATCCTTGCATGTAAGAATTCAAGCAGACATGAAGCTCGCGAAAGCTGGAAATTTGAAGCATTCGATGACTCACACGTTTGCTTTCAATCAAGCCACTTTGACTATTTTATAGACCCTTTTCTCGTTCGATTAGCCGATAGGCTGGACAAGGCTTTGCGGAGTTCAAGGTTTTTTAAGAGTAACCTGCATTCATAGAAATATAACTGTGGGCTCATTTGAAATCCCTCATTCACTCCTCCAAGCTGAAATGCCAATATAAACAGAAACTGTAGACCTAGAGCTCTGGTGTGGATTGAAGTAAGAGCCAGACAAGCTTCACCGAGTCATGGTCACTCGAGAAATTTTGGACATCTCTAGGAGCTGGTGTTGACGAAGAGCTGGCGTATTGAAATGCCCAAAGCTGATCAAAAGAACCTAACACAACTTGAAAACCCCAACAGAAAGGCCCCGCCCAGCATCTCGGCAGGCTGAGAACAGAGTGTCTTGTAGTTTTCCAGGTTTTGATCAACACTAGTGTTTGTTTTCCCTGTATTTGCAAAATGAAACGTTCGTCTTATGGGGAAGCTACGCAAAGTTTTTCATTCCAACAGATGTCACATTCTACAGTCGCATACGTTTTGCCTGCTGTGCTGGTATGTGTTCGCACTCAGATTGGACACACTCATTAGGAGCTGAGGACTGGCAGATTTCCTTCATTTTCTAGCCTTCTACTGTCTGCAAGCATTCTCTGAACTCGACATTTCCATGCCACGTGTTATGAATGTGACAGTTCCTATGTGAACTGCTCCTGAACAGCAAAAGCCATACCGTTGTTTTCTTCGATGTTATGTCGGACGATAGTGCGCTTTTCGAAAACAACTGAAAATTAGTTATACCATTTATGTCAACGCTGTTATTCAACCTACAAAAACACGTCATAAAATACACTCCATAAAATTGTATCATCATCATCATCATCATCATACTCTATATATAAAGCAGAAGTTGTCTGTCCGTTTGTCGGACCAATAGGAGAATAGGCTCCGCCCACAATGGGCGGGGCCTATACTCAGCTGAGCGGTGTCCTCTTGAAAACGTCAACAAAACTCTTAAACGCCGTCAACATTGGGATGGGGGTGAGGGCATGATGAAATTTTACCGAATACACAAACTGAGCTAAGCCTCGCACACAATAGACGGGGCGTGCACGGGAGTGAGTAGTGCCAACGACAAAAATTCGTAAAATTCCTCCGGAAGATCACAGGGGCTGGGGACAAAATCATTCTCTGTGGCGGACCAAGTAAAAATTTCGAAGTTCGAACCCGGAACTACCCGAGCAGCGGGAAAACGTGGAGTAAGAAGTCGGTCGAGTTTGAACGAAGAAGGCATACTTGAAATGGGCGTGTGAAGCAAAAATCACTTTTTCCATCAGTATTCTTGGTAATAACATGGCTGTTTTATCATACGATTCACGACATTGTATACAATGCAGATGCTGACCCTGTGAACATTGGGCAAATGAGCAGTTGCTACGCTAGAACTTAAAGCATTTTTGCGAGCAGTGTTTGGATGAACCAAGCTCTGTGATCGACTCGCATTTTGTTACAGAAAATTCGAGTGGGCTGCATTCTATGGGGGGGGGGGCGAGGGACGGGTAACATAAGTGAAGAGACACCCCAGCGAATGAGATGTGCGCCGAGTCGGCGGCGCCTGCTGCAAAAGTTCATA
The DNA here is from genome assembly GCA_036418165.1 of Cooperia oncophora. Classification (NCBI taxonomy): domain Eukaryota; kingdom Metazoa; phylum Nematoda; class Chromadorea; order Rhabditida; family Trichostrongylidae; genus Cooperia; species Cooperia oncophora. The sequence goes on along the minus strand of MU917570.1, from coordinate 9,554 downwards.
ATATAGTCGCAAGGCAAGTGAGAATAGCAGTGAATATGAGGTCATAATCGAAAATTCATAACTTACTACCAATTTTTTGCATTTATTTATTTGTTTATTTACCTGCTATTCATTCTACAACAACTCAAATACACATATACTTCCACTTCAGTTCATCCACTAAGCATCCAGTACCGGCATTCCACCCCTCTCCTTTACGAAAATTTCACAACCGTCCACTAGGGGGGGTATATACCAAATGTGAAACGGTAATGTTCTGGAATTGCAAAAAAAATTTTCTGTAGTTAGTTATGCGTGTGAAGTGGGTCCCCGGCCATCCAAACTGAGGGCCAGTCGGATCGCCCGCCTTCGGCGGGCGATCCGACTGGTGCTACACTATTGTTACACTTCATAAAAGTGTTTTTTTGACAATTCTGCCTTTATAAAGGCTGGGAATATCCATGGGTCCTTACTTCTTCTCATAGTGACATTTATCATTCTGCGCTTACTCGTTCTAATATAGGTGAGTTGTTATTTCATAAAGGATTCAAGCTGGTATCGGAGCAGTTTCTATTGAAAGTTTACCACCCGGTAGTTCTGTCAAACAGTACCACCCCAGGCGAAAATGCAACAATAGCGACATCAACAAAGCCCTAAAGCAACCAAGTCTCGAACCAAGTACTTCTGAGGCTACGCACACTGCAGAGCTCAGAGCTCGAGAAGAACTTAAGTCTTGTAAAGCAGTGAACACGGAGGAGGAAAGTGATGAGAGTGCGAAGTGTACATATACCATTTTCACTTCGAATTCACCACTTTTCAAACCAAATTCACCACTTTTCAAACCAAATTCACCACCACTTTTCAAATCAAATTCACCACACTTATTAGGCGGGCAATTCATCAACCAGATCACTTCAGACGACTGCGAGCCCTGCCCCGACGTTTACGCTGTCAGGGCGGACATATATTAGGTTGTTCGGAAAGGAATGCGCGTTTGAGTGTAAAAAAATTTTTATTATAAAAACGAAATTAAACAAGGTCAATCTAAAAGATAATCTCCATTACTAGCAATGACTTGTTGCCAACTGTACGCAAAAACTTCGCCAAAAGAGCCTCTTTCACTACTTTTCCCCTCGTTAGGTCCGCCGGAGAGGAAATGTAGGTCAAAAGAGCCTCTTTTTGCCAGTTTTCTCGCCGAGTGTGTCGCTAGGTCCGCCCGCTGCCCCTGTGAGCCGAGTGGGTCATTAGGTCCACCCAAGTGCGTCGTTAGGACTTGCTTGAGAATGGTCATGAGAAACTACCTTAAAGAGAGCTCAGCGACCATTGTTCACTTTTCCATTCCCCGAGAAGTGTCGCAGGACTTCTAGTGCCGACACAGTGAAACGTGTGCCAAGCTTTGTCGCTCCAACAAACGAAGTCGCTCAGGGCGTGGTGAGCTTTTTCAAAACAGTTTTTTGCATATTGTAGGGGCACATACGAGGACCAGAAAACTGAGGTTCATTTTCGCTGCGCGCTTATCCTCACGAGGACAAAGTTCTGCTTAATGTTTGGAACCACGCTTGTTTGAAGAGTCTGTAAAATTTGTGACTTTTTCGGATTCTTAGGTGATCATTTGGTGACAGTGTGAGCAGAGTCTCACATCTTCGTAATGGCGATGACGTATCTACGGACACCATAAACTTTATGAGAACAAGCACGACAAGCGAATAAGCGAACAAGCTGTAACGATTGCTCAGTAGAGGCCGTTTTGACTTCTGGAAAATGAGTGTACGTGCCCATAGTTTAGTCGCTACTCTCGTACCGTCAGCTTGAACGGTGTGGCCGCCCTGACGCCCTCGTTTCTGTTTTTGTCGAGTCGTGTCCATCTCAGCATCCTCATTTCAGCTGAGTGGAGCTGCCTTTCATGGTTCTTGCAGATAGGCCAGCACTCACTGCCGTAGAGCATTGTAGGCCTTACCAGCCCGGTACACCTTGCCCTTGAGTGTTCTCGAGCACCGCCGGTCGCACAGGATGCCAGTGGACTCCCTCCATTTCATACAAGCTGCCTTCACCACCTGTTCCACACTGTCATCAGCTGCTAGGCTTCTTTTCAGGTACTGGAAGTCCCCGACCCTTTCGATGCTCTTGCCATGTACGATGGGTTCGTACACTCTTCAGAGCTCAGGAACTTGGTCTTCTTTACGTTCAGCCGGAGTCCATTCTCAGCGAGCACATCCTGCCACCGCTGCACCTTGTCCTGGAGTTCTTCCCTGCTGTCCGCTATCAGGGCGATGTCGTCAGCGTAGAGGATGGTTTTCAGTGGTCCCTCCATGAGTTCTTTTGCCATGACATCCAGAGTCAGGAGGAAGAGGAACGGGAGACGGCTGCTCCTTATTGTACCCCGACCGTAATGTTCACCTTCTTGTCAGGCCGTGATGCGTCCTCACAGCTGTCTTAGCCCCATCGTACCCTTCACTATGGAGACCAAGTGCTCTGGGAAGTTACCGTCTCTGAGCGTTCTCCAGAGTAAGCGCTCTCCAGAGTACAGGCCGAGGCAGGCGGTCGAATGCCTTCTCAAGGTCCAGGAAGGCTAGGTAGCAGGGTCGCCGCTTCTCTCGGCTCCTCACCTGTCTAGCGATGAAGATGACATCAGTGGGGTTGACGTCCCGGCGTAAACCCGAACCTGTTCCTGCGAGTTAGTGACAAGTTCTCTCAGCCTTGTGTTGACCAGGCGCTCGTACAGCTTCATGGTATGGGGAGTCAACTTGATGCCGCGGTAGTTGGAGCACTCCGTCGCGTCACCTTTTTGTTCAAAGATGGGTACTGTTGTGCATCCGGCATCCTTCCTTCAGCCGTTACATTGTTGGGAAATGTGTGGGCCAACTCACCCATGCTTTCCACGAGCTTCCATGCCTCTATTGGTACATCCTCTAGCCTTCCCAACCTTTCATCGTTCCTAGTTCTCGGCGGACCTCATCCTCTGTCCAGGGAGTGATGAGGACCTGCCGTTGCCTCTATCTGTGGGCTATCCTTTGCGGGGAATAGTTTGTATACCAGTCCCTCGAAATATTTGTCCCACCTCTTTCTGAATTCGGCAGCGCAAATTCTTTGCTCCTTGTATTTTGCCAGCGATTGCATACTTCTCTCTTCTGCTTAACAATTTCCTGGACCCTTCCTCGTTCCAGAACCAGGCTGCCTTGTCTCCTCTGATACCACCTCGCGTCTCTCCCAGGACTTCCCTTGCACACTGTAGGATGACCTCTGCTGCGTAGGTCCAGGTGTCCTGGACTGGCCCATGTGGGTCTGGGAGCCCAGCCTCCAGTATTCTTCGGCCGAGGCTATCCTTTTCTACCTTGCGCATTTTCCACCACCGAATTCTCGCTCTGCTCTCACCCTCGTCTTCTTGGGGAGGTCTATGGCGATGTCTGCCAGGAGAGGCCTGTGCTGAGGGCCCAGCTCTTCCCCAGGCAGTACCTTGATATCCTTGACGGTTTTGAGAGACGATCTTCTGACCAGGACATGGTCGATTTCCGTTTGTCTCCCTCCACTCTGCTGTTACCTTCTGGGTCCTTCCTTTTCGCGAAGAAGGTGCTGCAGATTGCTAAGTCGTGGGCTGTGGCTAGGTCAAGGATCCGTCCTCCCTCAGCGTTCTTTGTCCCTATTCCTTGACCTCCGTGCACCCTTTCTGGACCCCTCTGTCACTTTCCACAAGGCCATTCAGATCTCCAGCTATGGTGAGATAGTCTCTTCCAAAACCGATCTTATGGCCTTGTCACTCAGGTAGAACTCATCCTTTTCCGCCTCGGAGCAACCGGATTGTGGTGCGTACACGGTCAGTACTGTCCAGTACCCCTCCTTCGTGTCCATTCTCACTCCCATGATCCGGTCACTGATCCTGTTCTCAGAGGAGATTCTGCCAATGCTATGGCCACGCCATTCCGTTTGGTGTCTGCTCCATTGTAGAGTTTGACACCTTCTCCGATCTCGCGGGCCTTCGCACCCTTCCATCGCGTTTCCTGCAGGCATAGGACTTGGATATTCCTGCGTCTCATGAGGTCGGCAACCTCACGAGACTTCCGGTAAGCGACCCCACGTTCAGGGTCCCAATTCGAACTAGCTTCTTTGGCCGAGGTCGTTCACCCCTCATTAGGCCTCGCATACTGGCTACACTTCTGAGAGTTCTGAGCGCTACTTCGGGTGAAGTCCTATCTGTACTACTGATGCTTTTGCGACTTGTCATGATTGTTGTGACGGGTTCCTCCATCAGCCGGCCTGTCAACCTGGGACCTGACGCCAGGGTACGCCATCGTTGTGATCATCACAACAGGGGGGTCGTATTTGACCTCGAGGGAGGGGGGGGGTCGTAAGCGCGGGGACCTTTCTGAAGTGAGGGTGCAGCGATACCCAGCTGTCGTTCAGCTTCAATGATGAAAGACTTATCCATGTGAAGGACCTCTGAAGAGACCCACACAACAGAAGCAACCTGCCAGCGCAGAAGTGGGGAACGGGCGATGACAGGGAATATGATGGCCTCCCACAACGACGTCATGAATTAATATTAAAAGATAAAGGATAAAGTCTCCGCCGTTGATCAACCCCTTTGTGGGATGCACGCATTCTACTTCCATTCAGAATCAGTGGCTTATTGAATGCGATGTGGCCTATACAATGACTTGCGGTGCACCGATGTACAAATCAGTGTTTTATCCTCCCAGGCGAATCTGGTACCATCTTACCGTCCCCGGAGGATAGAAGGCTTGGTTGGCCTAGGCGAAAGTCGACCCGGGATGAAACCTGAGGCATCGCGCGGGGAAAGCCCGCATCACTTTGTCACTACACGGACCCCGCGCAATATATATACCGCATTTGACACTAGTGACCAGATGAAAACACACTCCCGAGCGCTTTCTGACCGTGCAAGCAATTAGCCTGCACGAGGAAGCCTTTTTCTAGATAGTGCACCGTTCCCGAACAGTCTGCGTGAAAGCACTGGTGCATGCGCAGCATGCAGAGAGTGAATCAAATGGTTCCAATTATTTCCTGGTATCTTGGCAAAAACATGCGTTTTAGAAGCATACCAATGTCTTAAAGCCAACTGGAGATTTTCTGGCGTCGGAGGGGTTGATTTTTCGGGCCGTGGGGAGTGATTTTTCTATGATCACAACGGGGGATTTTTTCGAATAGCAGGCCTAGGGATAAAATGAAAGTTTTGCTGGAAAGTAGAAAGCTTCATGCTTCCGGCACAGTTCTTTTTTTACGAAAGGCCGTGTATGAAGCTTGCCATGGATGTCCAAAGCGTAGCGACTTGTGGTTGGCCCCCATGATCACGCGAGGGTCACAACGGGGAAAATTTCTAGAAAAGAAATGTTTTTAAAATCGTAAAATAGCGCGCACCAATGCGCTTGTATTAGCGCGTGTATTAGGGCTCGCGTGCGGATGACCGCGAACAACTAATATTCAAAAACTAATGCATAGTTCCTAGTACTTCTGGTGAGTTTTTTGTCGTTTGTTTGGTATTTTAGATCTCTTTTTTGTTTTCTAGTAGTTTTTAAGGTTGTATTGTTGTAGTATTTGGCATTATCGAACTACTCCTACCCCAGTCTGCCGAAATCAGGCCAATTTTTTATCGATTTTTTTTCTAGAGGGGCAGATTTGGATGGAAATTTGTTACAGTGGTACTTCGACCTCCTGAACATGAATATCACACCCGCTTTGGACATCCTGATTACGAATATGATATTTATTCTTGGCGCCAGCGCTAACGTAGGACACTATGGTCATCTGCGCTTTGCTAAGACTGAGCCTGACCTGCGGGAAATCTTCCCTTTTTCTCAGTTTCAGCCTCAGCAGAGTGCCAAATAGCGCTGGTATGGAAAATGATGTCAGACTCGTGATCAGGACATCGAATAACATCTATAGACAAAGTTTCAGCATAATTTTTTTGAGTTTTGGCGTAGGAATAGTTCAATAGCGCCCAGTTCTCTTTATTGTCATTTTCTTCGTCCCTTTTGCGCTTCTTTTCATTTGTACCCTCGTGACAGGGGGGGGTCGTATTAAGACCCTAATTCTGGGGGTCGTAATTAGCGGGAAATGATCACAACGCAATGGCGTGCCCTTCCTGACGCTGGTATAGTCTCAATACTTGGAATTGCAAAGCGCGGATTGTGCCTCGGGAACTCGTGGCTCAGAGTGCGAATATGAATACACTCCTAGCACTCGGCTATGCCTGCCTTGGACCATTCTAAGAGGCCTTCCACCCTCAATCACGTCAGTAATTCATTTTTCCCATTCGCGACTATTTTTCTCCTCCATACCAAGAGTACCTTTATAAGGACCCTATAGGCAGCAACTGGATGAAGTTGCAAGTGATTTAGAGCCCATTCAGGCTCAAAAACAGTCGGTTTCCATGGACTTCTTTTTCACTCCATTTTTGGCATTCCCAGAGGCGTTCAGGAAAAATGAACACCAGTTTGGTACTCCATGCACGTGACCCCACCCCATCATTGAAAAAAGCGTTTGAAAAGCGTTCAATGTCGTAAAGGACCTCACTGGTAAGACAGACACCAACAAAAAATCCTACTCCTAGTCTTTTAGCAGTCTTTTGCTTTCAACTCAACAGAACATTCAACGAAGGACAATTCACCCTTTATCTTTGCTTTGGTAGCAATTTGATATTAGGCCCATTGAAAAGGATGGGAACGGGGAACCCGCTTCAGGCCTGCGGATCCCTCCTCATCTCGAATGGCACTTCGTTGCCTCTGAAGGTAGAAGTGGGGCACTATCGAAGAACCGGTTGACATTAGTTCATTTCTTATTCAAAGGTTCTCACGAACGGCAGAGGAGGCAGAAAATAGATTTATGGTGAGGTAAGCTTGATATTTCAGGAGAACACATTCTTGTTCCCGGTTATGTTGTGAGCAATACCTCCACGCGCGTCTCCATTGAACGACGGAAAATTTACCATACCTGTGGTCATGAAAAAGATAGTGAGTGTCTGATCTTTTAGAAATACTTCCAAGCATCTTCTCTCTTATGTATGAAAAACGCTCTTTTTCTGACCGCACAACAATCAAAACGACACGTATATATAAGTGATTAAGCATGTGAAGCAATCGCCTGATTGCAGCCGATATTTAGTCCAAGTAACCAAGAATCTTTCATAGATAAACCCACCATTAAATATAGTGTAGTTCGCTGCGGACGGTTGGGCGTGTCAGTGCGGCTGCGTTTGGCGCCAAACTCGTTCTCCACCAGTTGTTGAAGCGGGCAAGTGACAATACTGTATCATATCCTTCGTATTACTCGTTTTCTACCACTTTTTGTCGCATGCGCGTTTCAACAAGAAGGCAGAGAACGGCTTTGACGGGGTGACACACTCATACTGACACGCCCAACCGTCCGCAGCGAACTAGGGTTTATGTCTGCGCGACGTCGCGGTCGCGGCGCGGACATATCTAGTGGACGGTTTATCTACGAAAGATTCCTCCATTTGTTAATCCCTGACCCGGAAAGTCGTCCAGGGCGTGCCCCCGTTTTTCGAAAGGGTTTTTGCATTTGGTGGGGGCTTGCCCGTAGGCCACAAAAGAAGGGTTCATGTTCGTTGAACGGTCCTACGAAAGTCGAAAAGGAGTGAAAAAGTTCGTTTTTGTGCTGTCATATAAGGAACGTTTAGCGATTTTTTGGCGCTGAATTGCGTCGGCGGCGAAAATAGGGGCTAATGTTATAATCGGGACCATCGTCTACCCCTGTAGACAAACTTTCAGTCTAAAATTTGTTTGATTTTCTCGGGTTATAGACAATTCAATCGGCATTAGTGACCGCAGTTCCAAATTTCCGTAAAGACGATGACATAGCGATGTAGTAGTGGGCCGCCGGACAGCCGTACCGCAAGTTCGGTGCAACCAAGGTCCTACATGCTAGGCACAAGTGGGGAGACTGCGGCATTCCTAGAAGAGCATTCTGTGCCTTTCTCGACCCCCGCAATCTACTCGCTTAAAAACAAGTCGTTCTCTGCTACCGAGAGAAGAGATGCAAAATGACACACTGCAAAAATGGTGTAAGTGCTGCCTCTGCGAACCTGGCTGCCTGCTCGCGAAGGGAGAGGGAAATCTCAACTTAAAGGCAGTTGGCACGATAAATCGCTATAGAATACAGGTGTAGAATTTGTACAACTGGCTTAACCGTACAGGCAAGAGTTCCAGGTGGACTCGGACAGCGCATGCGATGAAGCCTTTTTTCGCAAGTGAGGGTACCTCTATAAGGCCCTATTGAGGAGTTCAGCACAATTTATCGTTCCAAACGCCTTCCTTGCTTCCGCCGCCGCCACAAAAGGGAGCGCAGCGTTTTTCTGACGCTCGTATTCATTCATTTGCTGAGCAAATTATGAAGCAAAGGGATTGGTATGAAGCGGCGGTGATGCTGCATGCATATATGGGTACAAATATGCAGCCGTATCTTCCGGTAGCGGTGATTGGCAAGATGCGTACGGGAAACTCGTCCGAAATCGATTTACAAGTCACTGAGAACGGAGGCTTTTTCTCCGCCGGATTTTGACCGTTTCACTCCGTTCTTTCGCCAATTCCCTTTAT
>MU917567.1:7788-19296 GCA_036418165.1 Cooperia oncophora | reverse complement strand
GTCTACAAGAGTATTACTCCGCAGTGGATTTCACCTTGTCCGCAGCATACGAAAATCTCCTAATAGAGGTGGTGGGCACGACAATTTGGCTTGCTCATAGGTGTGGATATTTGTGGGCGTGTCGTTGTTAGTGGGAGTATGGGTGGATATGTTAAGCCTTGCTCATTTGTCAGAGAAGACGCCATGTAAGGCTTGCTCAGGGGTGCGGTGTTTTTTTGGATATGCATTAACCATACACTTTTAGGGGATTTATCGTGCACTTCACCATTAACATTATGGCTACTATTTTGAAATACGGGTGAGCCTTAAAGCTTTAGTAGATCACAGATGTTTCGGCAGCGTAATAGTTCACGAGCAGGTTATTTTTCAAATAGTGAGCAGTTTCCACTTTCTTGTTCTTTTTGCAGTCCTCTCTGTGAAGTACCGAGACTACGTACTGTTCGCTATACGGACGGGCTGGCACTGTGGATTGCGGCCCTATAGATAGCAGCTGCAAAAAAAAGTCTGAAATTCCACCTGCCGTCTTCATGGAATTCCATCCATGACACTACGGTGCCAGGTTGTGCAACTCGCACTTCACCTTGAAACGTTTTACGAAATTTTTTAAGTGGGCATCACTAGGACATGATGCAGCATTCGTAAGCTCATGTAAGTTCCACTCCGACAGGTCCTAGAGCACCATCATGAGTTCTTCTTAACAGTCAAAATAGTCTCTATATTGAGCAGTTCATGCCGAAACTGCATCATGTACTAACAATAGAAAAAAGGAGCATGCATCGATAAAATCGTTTGATTTTTACCATAGACAGGAAACTCTTTTCGGTCTCTTATGTAAAAGTGCAGTGGTCTTACAGTATAGCCAATTATATCGCACATAAATATACAGCATAATCAATGATGTGAGTGATTAAGTCAAGCAAGGTAAGAAAAAGTAGGTAAGTTTACTGAAGACGCCGCCAATCATTAGGAGGAAAATCTGCAAGGTAAATAACCGCATTACATCCGTCCCCGCTTCTCTCCCATCCCACCTCACAGAAAGGCTTATGGTGCCCTGTGAACACTAGTATAAACATTATTCTAAATTCGTAATCCAGTGTACTATACGAATATCGGCCACTGTAATAGCAAAAAATCACACACAACTGGAAACTATTGCCCATGTCGCCTCCACCATAGAGTTCTGGGAAAGTTTTCACTCGAAACATTCCGGTGGAGACCTGTGGACTCTATTGCAGGGCGTTTCTGTGTAGCCCATATCAGGCGGTTAAATCAGGGCACATCATCGTTGGGGATTCCTCAACAGGGGGGAAGGCAGGGCACAGCGTTCGATGGGGATTCCCTATGGGGGGTCGTATTTGGCCGCCAAAAGGGGGGGGTCGTATTTGGGCTGGGAAAAATTTATTTTTATAGTTGATTTTTCTCGCTTTGCGGACGTTTTGGAGGGGGGGTCGTATTTGGTCGTTGTTGGGAGGGGGGTCGTATTTCTGGCTAGGAGTTACGTGGTTCACTTCATGAGTTTTATGAATTCCCCCCCCCCGCTCGACAACTTTTTCGCCGAGTATAAACCACAACCACAGTCAGCCATCCAGGTAAGCATACACATCGTACGAGCATGGGGGAGGGGTCGTACCAGCCCCAAAGGGGTGGTCAAAGCTCGACCAAAATCCCCATCGAATGCTGTGCTGGGAGGTCGTATTGGTCTGAGCAACTCGATCGTATTAGAGGACTAGGGGGAGGGACGTATGAGCCCACCTTTTAGGCGGGGAAGGTATCGAACGAACTACCAAAATCCCCAACTAATGATGTGCCCTGGGTTCAATGGAGAGTGTCTGCACTCGTGTATGTGAGAGAGGCGTTGTAAGGGAGTGACGTAGGCAGCATTCGCACCAGGACCCAATCCAGTCGAAGCAGCAGTATTTTGTGACGTCGACTTTCTCTATCCTCTCCGCATCTGAAGATCTCAAGTGGACTAGTTTTTTTTCTATGAGTTTATCGTACTATTCAGTTACCTACTAGTCGGCTTCTATAAAATATTCTCGTAATGTGCCGATGCCGACTTCTTCTATATGCTCCATTCTCAAAAATATGGCAATCCTCAAACTCTCCTTCCAGTGTCGGGATGTGGGCTATAATCACAGTGGCTGACGTGCTGCATTAAACATCACCGTCGAAGGTTGGAACCCACATGGCGAACTCAACAATATTTCCAGCCCATCAAAACCTACATCGCGGGGGGCTCGGCCTTATCTAAAGGTACATTCCGAAATTGCTGGAGCTCTTTGCGCTAGCTTTGAACGTATGGCTGAGTACGTTCAATTAAGGCAGATCTGGTGAAAGCACCTTAAAACAAGCGCTGGTCAGTTCCAACCTCATCTAGCGTGCGATAAGTGGAGACGCGTGAACGCTCATCGTTAATGGATAACATGAGCAAGAACCACGTTGCCGTACGGAAGGGCGAAGAAAGCCACTCAGCCAGATGGCCTGAAAAGAGGGAACTTTGAGGAAAGACAGACGAATCGACTCATACATGCAGTGGTCACTATGATAGGGAGGGTAATAGATGAATGAGACCAGGCTCTAGGAGGCAACATGGAAGGCAGGGCGGAAACTCACTTTTGACGCTGATGCGCCTCAGGTCACCGAACAAACATTCTTCCAAAGCCTCATCGACTCGCTCCGATCTCGAGTAAACTTTCACTATAACTAAATATGTACCTATGGGTCAGGTACACTGTACGATCATGTGCTTATCACGATCTTTTTCACTTATCTCTAGCTTTTTTCAATATATTTACTCAGTGTGTACCTGAATGAACAAATGAACAAGCACAAGAGTTATGTGTCTATCTGGTTCTGATAAGAGATCGTAAGTGGTTGGAATAGGAAACTTTCTAAAGACGCCACAGAAAGTCTACTTCTTGACGATTCTTGATTTCCATTACTAACTAGAAAAATATATGTCCAGCTCTTCTGTATACCCCCCCCACCCCCCCCCATCCCCCCCCCCGCCACCCCACCCCCCCCCCCCCCCCCCCTCCACCGCTTATCTTTTCTACGCTTATTACTAGAACATGTTCACTGCTACAAAATTCATTTTATTTTTTTTTATTCTTGTATTTGCTCCGAAATTCGGTATAAGCCACATGAAGTTCATGTCCAAAGTGGCTGATACACTCGTTGACGCTGGACATAATGTGGTACGTAACTTACCTTAGTTTTTTGTCAGCTTTTGCCAGTCCGCGAAACGCGAAATATCTAGGGCTACTGTAGTACGCCCCGCTGAATTCCTGGCTAATGTACACTGTACTCTCTGAAGCTAGAAAAGCAGAGCTCAATGAAGATTTCAAGAGACCGCGGTTAACCCAAAACAAGTCAGGGCATGATTCTGTTGGGGTATGCCCAACAGCAACCGTTTTTAGAAATATTTTTTTCACTGTTGATGTTTCCCGCTTCACGCCCGTTTCCTCCTGCCCCCTCCTCCATTTAGGGGAGCCGCACGCAAAACTGCTAAAAAAGGAGCCATTTTTGACAGCCTACCGGCAGCGTCTCCTCTCCCACTCCCTCGGCAGTAAATTTTGTAGAAATCTCCTTAGAGCGCATGTAGGATGTTGGGTAGCGCTAGAGTAGAGAAGTTGGGTGTGGGTTGTAGGACGGAAGTTTCTGCCCAGTACCAGGACGCACCTCGCCAGTGTTCGTCTCGAGAGCGCCAGAATCGCACCCACCAATGAATTCTGTAGTGCATTCATGCGATCATTTTTTTATTACTCCCAAAATATTGTACTTTATTCTGTGCTTTGTGCCAGAACACTAGCGTGATGAATACTCTCTTTATCAAGAAATAGGAAGGTCTGAGACCATAATCATTACAAGCACTCCTTAAATAACGTTTGAAGATCCAATCCATGTAAGTACACTCCTTATCCCTGAGACAGAGTAGGCGTGGCTTTTGAGCATGGCATAGGACGGGTTACTCGTGGGATACTTCAATTTGAGACAACTGCCATTTTGCTCTGTTTTAGATTGAGACATGATTACAACTGTTCCAAAATGAAAACATCGCCCTGAAAACCCGAGCCGCCGCCACTCTAAACTCAAGTACGCAGCCACGCCTACCCGATCTCAGGGATTTCGAGTATACACATTGTATCACGTTCCGGTGTGTTGCCTCTACAATCCTTATCCCAGAGACGATGTAGGCGTAGCATTTGAACACGACGTATGATGGGCTGTTCATGGGATACTTCAGTTTGTGAAAACTGTCATCTTCTTCAGTGTTGGACGATACATGACCACAACTGTGTCAAAATGAAAATATCTCACCAAAAGCACAGCCACCGCCACATTTAGTTGAAGTACGCAGCCACGCCTACCACATCTCAGGGATTTCTAGTGTGCTTACGGCGATGGCATGAACACTGCCCTATAAGAGAACTGCCCGCGAGGTGGGGTGGGGTGTAGTTCGTAGTCCAACCTTCAAAGTGAAGTCAATTGTGCGTTATGGACTTTGCAGCGTAAGAATTATGTGTGACCTACTTATGTGGGAGCAAATGTATAGCCATGACCCTTAGTAAGGCGTGACTTGGACTACAGCCAAAACAGTTTTTTCGCCAATTGTTGCATTATCGGCTATGCACGCTCTTAGTTCTATTTCGAGTGTATGTGCTTTGCCTGCAAATGCCTTGTTATCACCTCGGCATGATGTTAATTATAATTATTAGGTTGTCCGGAAAGTTCTCAGCGTTTTGGGTGTTTCACTTTAAACGATCGTAACTTTCTTAATACTCATCGGATTTAATCGAAATAGGCACCATTCGAATCAGCACACTTTTGCCAATGTGACAGCAGTCGAAATCCCATCAAAGAAAAAACTGGGTGGTCGAGAATCCACGAAATCCACGAAGGCTTTTTTTGCCTGGTCCTGATTGATGAAGTATTTTCCAGCAAGGAAGTTCTGAAAATGTTTGAAAAGGTGATAGTCGGTTGGTGAAAGGTCTGGAGAATATGGCGGGTGAGGTAGAACTTCAACCCCCAATTCGTTCAATTTATGGATAGTGATTTGTGAAACGTGTGGGCGGGCGTTGTCATGCAAAAGAATCGGACCCTTTCTGTTGACAAGTGCTGGCTGCAGCTGACGCAATTTTCGGTACATTTCGTCGATTTCTTCACAGTAGGACTCTGCTGTGATGGTTTGGCCTGGTGACAAAAAGTTATAGTGGATCACACCAGCCGATGACCACCAACCGTGACCAGAATCTTTTTTTCGTGAGGGTTCGGCTTTGGAAATTGCCTCGGTGGTTCGTCGGCATCCAACCACTGTCCGGAACGTCTCCTTATCATACATGATCCATTTTTCATCACAGGTGACAATTCGGTTCCAAAAACGGGTCGTTTCTGTTGCGCAAAAGCAGTGAAGAAGAAACCTCGAGACGTGCCAATTTCTGCCGGTCACTCAAATTGTGGGGCACCCACTTGTCGAGTTTTTTCACCTTCCCAATGCGTTTCAGACCATCTGCAACAGTGGATTTGCCAACGCCTAGCTTTTCTGCAATCTCTCGAACTGTTTGGGATGGGTCAGCCTCCACAAACGCCTTCAAATCCTCGTCAGGTATTGCTTTAGGTCGACCGCTACGAGGTTCATCTTCAAGGCTGAAATCTCCAGAACGAAATTTGTCGAACCATTGTCGCACGGTGCTTTCTCCAACACTATTGGGCCCCCACACCTGGTTAATTTGTCGAGCTGTCTCGACTGCGGATTGACCCAATTTGTAGTTGAAGAAAAATATCGTCCGAAGTTGCTCTTTTGACATGCTTCAAAAAGTCTCGGGAAAAAAGGTTTATCAAGCAATGGTGAAATGGCAATTATACCACCAGATAGCGCAAAAAATTCTCTTGAGGATGTACTACTGAGACGCAAGGGAGAATGAGTTTTCTATCAGCAATGAATGTTCAAAAAATTGTAACCCAAAACGCTGAGAACTTTCCGGACAACCTAATACTTCTGCCAAACTAGGTTATCAGATAGAACGTTTTATTGGCCTGACATTTCGATCTTCTACGCGCATGGTTAACACTAACCTGGGAAAAGGCGTGATACCATAACCACTCCGCTTTGTTCTTCCCAGTCTTGTCATGCCTACCAGAATAGAGTGCGTGCTCCAATAAGAGAGACGTGCGCCACGACAACTTGACTTATGCGACAGGATGAAACTCAAGTGGGACTCATTCGTCCTCTGTTATCTTACTAACAAGCAGCAAGAGCTATGCTACGCCCGGTGGGACAAAGGTTGTTCGTTGGTGCCAGGGTAAGGTGACCGAAGGTCCTCGCTGGATGAATACTAAAATTGTCTTTTCACCCATCTCGATACCATACCGTGTCTGGGGAGTGTATTGACGGGCCATTGTCCACTATGACATGCTTGACCCTCGCTCAAAGAAACCGACTCAATAGCTTGAGGCTTCACTGATAATCAAAGGCTGCTAATGGGCTTTACTTCTGAGAAACCACTGAGTTTTGTCCATGAAGTTCTTATTTCCATCTGTGATAAATCTTTTGTTGCAGACTGTTTATTCTCCAAACATTATTCCTCATAAAGGTCCAATGCCAACGAAAGCTCATAAAATCGATGCTGATTTCGGTGGAATTACTCTGGATTTGGCAGCAGCTCAACGTCACGTGTGGAATAGTGACATTGCTTCCTATATAGAGCTATCAAAAGTTGCTCTGAAACCGACGCGAGCACTCGCTAAAGGTACTCATTCAGTTCAAGGCATGAGGTGCGATAATTTGCTACTTTCCCAGAAAATAGTACATAGCAATGGTGCCGTATAGGGGGAAAATGACGAAAAAGCGAAATAAAACGGCCAAAAAACTGCAAATAACATTCGTTCTGCGCAACATTGGACGAGCGTTTTCGGACAAGTTTACTAGCATTGTGCACTTCAAATTAAGCGTAAAATTTTTTGATAATTTAGCGCACATCAGCAATTGATAATACTGTCGGCCAACAATGGGCGGATGGTTGCGGGTAGGCGTTCGGGTCGGCATGCTGCAGCTTGATAGGTCGCTATAAGGTTTCGTTCGCTAAAAAAAGCGCCTTGCAGCGCCTGCTCAGGGGCCCAGATTCTGTCCTACTACTAAGGCGGCACCCAACACGCGTCTCGTTCGTCGATGCATCGTGCTACTTGCCTTAAAGGCAGTTGGCACGATAAATCGCTATACAGGTATGGGATTTGTACAACTGGCTCAAGCAGAATTCCGTGACCTCGGACAGGCGCTGCGTGAAAGCCTTTCCCAAGGAGGGTACCTCTATAACGCCCTATTGAGCAACAACTTTACGTCCCAAACGCCTTCGCTTCAGCCGCCCAGCCCACAAACGGACGAAACGCGTTTCTAACGTAGTTATTCATTCATTTGCTGAGCAAATTATGAAGCGAAGGGATTGGTATGAAGCGGCCGTGATGCTGCATGCATATATGGGTACACATATGCAGCCGTATCTTCGGTAGCGGTGATTGGTAAGATGCCTACGGGAAACTCGTCCGAAATCGATTCACAAGTCACTGAGAACGGAGGCTTTTCTTCGCCGCGGCGATTTGACCGTTTCACTCCATTCTTTCGCCATTTCCCCACTATACAGCGCCCTACTAGCATTTTAGGCTAAGTAGAAAACTATCGTGCCAACTGCCTTTAAAATTTCTGTTTTTAGCCAATATTTTAGAATGGTTCCATAGATGCTTGAATCATCTTGTTTTCGAAGGCACATTCCACGATTATTCGAGAATGCGATGTGGCCTATACAATGACTTGCGGTGGCCAGCCGATATACAAGTCACTGTTTTATCCTCCCAGACGAATCTACCAATTCACCGTCCCCGGAGGGTAGAAGGCTTGGTTGGCCTGGGCGGGAGTCGACCCGGGATTTGAACCCGGCGTCGCGAAACTATGGGCTATATATACCATACATTTCTGACTGCGTTTTTTGTTTTTTTTTTCATTTTTACTTTACTGGCGACTATTCCATCACCTGAACATCCATTATCTAACGCGATAAACCAGACCTAGGCTGTCGTGATATATGACTTCACTAATAGGGTCTACGTTTTTTACAACTACTTTTTCAGCTCTGTTCAATTCGGACGAGTTCCATGAGTGGATACGTCAACAGAATTTCGATATAGTTGTATCAGAAGGCGTCGGTTGCTATGACGGTTTGCTGTATATGCTGGGAATCAAAAAGTATGATGCGAAAGTACTTACTGTTAAAAAATAAACAATACACTCCTCTCCGTGGATCCTATTCCTTGTCTGTGTGGGAATGGGTCCACGGCTGCCGTAGCATGCCACTTTCTCCTGTCAATAGTCGACAGCAGTGAGGTTGGAGGGTATTGAAACTCAAGTACCCTCTCCATACTCCGCCCGCGCTGCCACACGGCCGATCACACGTCTGACCGTAGCCGAACGCACAACTTGTCTGCTCCCTCTCAGTTTCGGTTGTTCGCTAACGCTGAGTACGTGTTCCACTGCGGGACTTCAGTATCGACGCAAATGCTGCATCTTGACTATAGCGCGGCCGGGGTGCGGAAACAGCACCTGGCTATCACTGCACTTCATTCTGATTCCCGTGCACTTTTGAGCGGAGAAAGTGAAACGCCACTGCAGCTGTGGACGCTTTGGGCTTGCACTGGCGATGATTAGGTGGCGTCAATGCACCAGAACAAAACCTGGACCGCACCTAGTTATAGTTTGTTAATTAATCCTGACCCAACATCCTTTATATGAGAGTCATGTTAGAACTGTTTTGAGTTCATACTCATCCTCTGGCTTCAGATTTGTTGTGACCGTATCCACAAACCCACTCGAGTATGTGGTAAACGCACTAGGTATACCAAACACACCCAGTTTTGTTCCAGGTAACATCTTTCGAGCACTATCTTCTGTCCCTCTGACTTTTATTTCCAGTATTTTTTTTAGTAAACAACAAGGCTTTTCGGTGCCAATGACGTACATGGAACGAGCACTGAACCTTCTAGAATACGTCTTCACGGCAACAATCATTAAATATACACTAGAGCCGGAGTTTGACGGGTACTTCGACCAGAAATTCGGCAAAAATGCCTGGTCTATGCAGGTAGAACTTTCAGTTCTTTTCAATGAGTACAGTTGGCGCAGTGGTCGGAAGCACCGCATGACATTGTTGGACCTATCGGTTCAAACAGACCTCTTCAGGCTAATTCTTATCTCGGGGGATCTGGGACGGTAGTAATCTATCTAAATCTCGCAATGAAATGTGATGAGTTGCTGGCGGTTATACAGAACAACGAGCGACGTATGAGCGAGGCAACCACGCTGGAAAACGAGCTTCGCTGCGAGACTGCGTCGGGATCGATCTCGCCACCATGCAAGTGGTAGCGCGCATAATTGTCGCTACGCTATCACTAGGTATGCGACATGGCGGCGGTCCTGGTAACAAGCAATGAGCTGAACATGGCAAACAGTTATGGACTTTTCTTTTTCAAACTACTTGAGAATCTTGTTTGAAGTGGCTCTTCTTGTAACTTTTGCACGAAGACCTCCACCGAATGGTCCCTATTCAATGCTGCGCCCACTTCTAGAAAATCCGCAGATATCACGTGTTCATTTGTGGCCCGTTTCGCCACAATCCGCGAAACCTCCCATGTTGAACACCGAAAACAGCCCGTACATTGTACGAGCAGGTATTGTCGACGCTGGCAAGGCATTAGTTTAATTACCCAAGTTTGGGGTACTCTAAAATTTTACAATCCCCCCCCCCAACCATTCCGCTCACCAGCCACTTCGATTCATCTCGGCCCTAGGACATATCGAATGATACTGACTTACTTGATCTCTTGATCTACACAGTTATGCTAGGAAAAATTTTGATTTTTTTCTAATTTTTCCCCCTCAAATCCCCCCAAGTCGAATCGGGTAACCGGCTACATCAATTCATATTCTAATAGCACATCTTTATATGATATTTGCATTTTTCGCTACTCACCCCTTATACCCGTTTTACTAGAAAATATTTCACTTTTTCCGAAATTTCTCTTCAACTATGGGATGGATGGCCACGCCCACTTCATATTTCGATCCAAATTCCCCTGCCCTATCAACCCTACCACTTACTTTTGTCCTCCCCGCTATACCTCAGACCTGTGATCTAAGCATTTCTGGACTTGGAAAGCTGTTGAAGAACCCCCAACTCGCACCACAGAGATGGCCATCTTTGAAAAGTCCTCTGGAGGACTTTTCACTGCATAGAACGGCGACTATCTGCGTCTCTCCGTTTCGCGTCATCTCTCCCACTCTCTCCACCCTCGTGGTTGAGAACTCAAGTGCGACGTTATGACGTCGCACTTCAACGGAGGATAGCAATGTTCACCTCAGGTCGTGGTAACGACCACCTAACCTCGACCTTTCTTAATAAAGTCCCTGGAATAGGCGTTTTGGGCAGTCGACCTTACCGCGAGCTGATGGTTACCTGTAAACTGCCAGTTTATGCCACATTACTACCGTCCCTGGTTGATTACTTATAGATGTAAAATCGATATAGGAATTTAAATAAAGTAAGACTAACACGTTTAACGGTGACCAGATCTGTAGACCTGATCCTGACCTATATCGGAATAGAAGTAACACTAGATTTATTACCAACTGAGGAGCACATAATATCAAAAAAAATGTGAAAGTACCGTATTCAGAAATTCCCCTGCTGACGTGACCGTTTAGGCGACTTCCTATGTCCACTCGCACCTAAATACATGAAAAAGACAACTATACCACTAGAGTAGTTGACTTAACGCGTTTACAATACAATATATGCATCATTAAGAAGAGGTGAAGGTACTGTAAAGTCTGTGCAGTCGTATTTTCTGCAGACGCTGGGACGTGGAGGGGAGCTGGGTTGGCGAGGTGCTAACCCGTTCTTCAGTTATTGTTAAAGCGGGCAAGCGACAACAATTGATGGGAAACGGGCTGGCGTCTCACCAAGCCTAGATCGCTGACTCGCCCCACTTGCAGCTAGTCAACTCACTCGTTGAATTTTCCCTGCATGTCCCTCTTTGGCATGCGTTATATTGCTTCCCTAATGAGCGCGAATTAGAGAATTAGTCCAGTGGAAGGTTGTCCTTTATTCTCCCGCTTTCTCTGCAGAAAAATAACCATCACCATTTATGTTATGGTCACTGAATAATTTCCTGTGGTGTTGTGTCAGCTCACTCATTCAGATAATTTAATTTTTTTTGGTCACCAGCGGATAACAGCGTGCAAATATTAATAGGTCGTATGAAAAGAGCACAATTTGCCCCGGAAATCGCATCACTACCGTACAGTCACATGTTTCATCTTCATCGTCACATCTTTCTTCATGATGCCTGCAGAATTTATGAATATAGGAGTATTGAGTAGATATATAGTATAGGATATATAGATGTAGTATATATGGATAGATATAGAGTATTGAATAGATAGAATAACGTAAATTTATTTCT
>MU917556.1:12229-30145 GCA_036418165.1 Cooperia oncophora | reverse complement strand
GAGTTGTTCGAAAGCGTTCAGAGATCGAGGTCGGAACATGGGGAAGGCGTTTGGTGGAGGTAACAAATTAAAAGCCTCGAGCCATTTTTCAGGCCTCAGAAGAAGAGAAGGTCGAAACGTTAGGTCAGTAAAAGGTTAAATCTAACAGCCTTGATTGGCAGAAGTAATTGAACATTCGGTTCTCACGAGGCTTTCGCCAAAATCTGCAACAAATTCCGTAGAAGAACCGCTCTTTTAATCGGTTTGTCAACTCTGTAGTCCCCTCTCCCCACCTCTCACATTCAAAATGCCCCTTTTTGCTAGTACGAGCTCACAATCAGTCGCTCATTGTGCCGAGATAAGCTGACATGTACACTGGCATTCCCTTCCCCCAACTACTAGGAAAGACGTAGCGTCAAGAAAATTTCGTTTAACAAGTTTTTTTGCAAGCCAGGACAACAGTAAAATATGGAATGAGTGGAACATACACAATTCTCTGAATTAATGAAATCCTTAACACCAAAATTTAGACAAACAATAAGAGAACGGCCGAAATACTCACTTCTACACAACGAACTGGTCCAGTCATCCTTCCTTGCAAAATATTAGCAGGATGGGATCGGCTATCCCATATAATCCACGTAGAATCCAGTGATCCAGATACCTAAATGGAGGATACAGTGTTAACACAAGAGCCTCATTCAATAGTGCATTTCTCTCAACAGGCTTGACGGGCTATGCGGGGGACGGAGGGATAAATAGCGTGCAAAATATCAGCATGGATCCAGATCAGCGGATGGACTCCCACTGCTAGTGCCCAAATCGAACTTCTTTGACCGAGATCGTTCAACTCGGTAGCGCTCGCATATTGACCAAAGAACTCGGATGCAAGTCCTGCGCGATATTTCCTAGTGACGTCCTAGCCTTAGCCTCACTGATTCTGTGACTATCTTTAAACATGACTTTGAGACCCGGCAATGAGTGCTAACGACTTCACTTTATCAGTCGGCCTGTCAGCCCGGTCCTGACGTTGGCAGCGATACCGTTTCTGCCATTACTGCAGCTATTATTTTTGCAGGAATCGAACTTACGGCCTGCCAGAATGCAGACGTGAGCCGGTGCTCATATCCACTCAGCTTTCAATGCCTCAGTACTCAGATTACCGTCCAACCTGTTTTGGATTGTTCATTCTCGAATCCTTTTGTTTTTCCGAACAATGGGAATAGAGGACAGAAAAAAACTGCACCAAGCTTTTAAGAACGTACCCATGAGTACACACTGCTCCTACGTGGTGTCAGTGCAGTCACAGCTAGCGAGTGTGCGGATAAGTTTCGGATTTCACGTCCTAAGAGAAATGTGATTGAGAAGGATAAAGTTCAAAATGAAATCTCTATGCTCACCTTTAGTAAGATCAATCAATTTGATAAGGTCATTTGAGGCAATAGCAATATTCCTTTCGTCTGCACTTAAACGTAAGCAATCCACCTGTCCATTGAAAGGTAGACTAGGGACCTGAGAACTAGGTTAAAGTAGAGAAAATTGTGCGTACAGTAGCCTGGTCACGGCCAACCTGTCACATCCAGACCTACCTCGCTCTCTATGTTTTGCAAAGAATGTACAGTGAGAGGGTTTGCAATGAAGACACATCGTGATCTCACCGACAGTGCAGCATGAATTGGAGGCGGAAACACGTTAGAAGGAGCAACTATTTCTGAAATCCCAACAACAGATTACGTCGCATAGTGCAGAAAACCTGAAACCTCACAAGAACTGTCTCTAGTTTAGGTTGCGTTCATAATTTACGTTAGCGTTTTGAGCGTACGGCAGCCTTTGAGCGTTTCAAACCACTAGGAATGTATACATAGGTATCGGTCTAGCGTTTCAGGCGCTCTCGTGGGCAATTGGTCAAAACGCTGGCGTACGCACAAAGTGCTAAATCGTTATCTACATTTTCCCAGTCGCTCAAAAAGCTGATGTACGCTCAAAACGTTGGCGCAAAGTATGAACATAGCCATAGGTGAAGTATTCCCAAAAGCTGTTATTGTTTTGATAACTGCTGTTTAACGCCGCAGTGCGCGATCCGAAAGTTATCACAAGAATGCTGAGTTGTGGGCAAAAGTCGGACCACGGACGGGATTCGAACCCGCATCTTCTGCTACCTTGAATGTGTGAGTGCCGAAGGCAATGGCACAAATAGCCACTGAGCTGAGAGATCAAAAGTGGACCCGGCAGTATAGTAATAGTAATAATAGGGAACGCAACCCGGTAATCAGAAGATCCGGGTTCGAATCCCGTCCGTGGGTCCGACTTGCCCACAACTCAGCATTCTTGCGATAACTTCCCGAAAGAGCTAATCGTATCATGTTGGCAATATGTACGAAGCAAAGAAACCTGGTTTTTCTCACTCTAAGAAGTTAAAACTTCTGCCATGCGAGTGATTTCACGCCATCGTTTCAAAACTGATTCTAGCGACCAATCTCCTTCATATGAGATTGTGTTCAGACGCTGCACCGAGTCCACACTTCCGTGCCAAGAAGTGACATGCTCGCGCTGCTCCGGTTACATTTCGTTGGATGGACATAACAAGAAAATAAAGGAAGGAAACGAAGTGCAAACTACGGAACCACTAGCGCAAATACGCATGCGACTGATTTCAGGGGCTTGCCGATTGTTTGGTTTGGAGACTAGAACGATACCAACTTTTGCTTTCGGGACACCATGGCCTTGTTATTCATTCTAATACTGTTTGTTGTGCTAAGGAGTTTTTTTTCCGATTGGCACCAAAACAAAAGGCGCTGGCTATGAATAAGGGCAGAAGCGGGTGAATTTATATTGAACAAATGGTCTGGGTACGCCGAGATATCTTGGTCTTTTAACAACAATAAGATAACTGGCGAAAATCTGGAGTCAATTACCGTAAGTTTTCATAATTCCTAATTAGAGCGGTTGATTGAAGGACGGCAGTTTGCAACTCGGTAACAATTCCGCAACTCTAAAAGGTATTCCATTCGAAAGATTCAGATTCAATGAATTCCACAAATGCGAAACAAAAGACGAGCGAAAAGAAAGCAAAGGAGGGCACGTAGAGCAAAATTCAATACGGCCGCTTTGGAGTGAAGTTTTTTGGTGGGAGGCGCTTAATCTACGCAAGCGGCTGCCAGCTTACGGCCCACTGGTGGAATTTGGACATGACAGGACTGAAAATCTACGTCGTATTCGATATTTCCCTCCACGAATATATCATTTAAGTCAATGGCCGGCGAGAGACCTCCCCCAAGAGCAGGAAATCACAGTCATCACAGAACGCTGCCGAAACTAACTGCCTTCACCATTGTGGCCGGTGGCGTGGAATATAGAACTCCGCAATTGCACGATTGGTGTCGTCATTGTTGAACCGTTGTTCATTTTCCTTCCTCTTTTCTCTTTTTCCTTCATTCCGTCCTCTCTTATTCATCCTCCTCCCTCCAGAAGTTGTGCTGGAAGATGCGGTTGGAAATACATATGAACTGTCGCAGCTGGAGAACATCCGGTTTACAGAAGACCTGTAACCGCTGTTCATTCAGAATATCGTGTCTCAAACTTTCTGTGATCATCTCCCCATTGATCTACTGCAATATTCTCTGATTCAACCTGCATCAATGAGGTGGGGAGGGGGTGCATCGCATGTAGGAGTTCAATAGCCTATCTAATCAGGAGCGAGATTATTTATTGTGGCTCCTCCTGGAGGACTTAAATTCCATTTATGCTCCTGGTCGTAAAAACACATCAGGAAGAAAATTAATTCAAATTACGAACACATTGGCCTATATACCTGAAAAAGCTACTAGGAAATTCCAGGAATTGGCTTTAACATGAAATAGGTAAGTATAAGATCTGTCCTTATCCATATCGTTTGTCGTGGTACTGTTTTGTGAGCTCGTTTGGTTTTTGCATTTGAAATGAGTTGTTTTATTGAGGATGGACGGGATCATACAGATGCTACCAGAACCGTTGAGAATGTTCTCAACCCACATTGATTTTACCGGTCAGAAGGCCGCTGAAAGAACGTTCCAGGTAAGGGTACGTTCATACTTGTAGCAGGGTTGTGAGCGTTTTCGCAGGGAATTTCGAGCTTCCGTCGGGCAACCCCTGAAAACGGTAGCCTTCGCTCAAAGCGCAAGATCAATACCTGTACGTACCTAGTCGGAGCTCCAAACGCTGACGCAGATATATATGTAGGCAGCCTAAGATATTTCCTGAACTGCGAACTTTTCCTGTGCTAATGGTGTATTCAGACTATGAAACTGAGTAAAAAAAACCTCTGTGGCAGAGCATTCGTCAACAAATAGTCCCGTGTTAGCGTACACAATTTGTACACACGTCAACCATGTTTTGCTCATATGCTGTACCAGCTGCCCACAAGTGTCACTTCTGACTGAGAATGAGATCAGCGAGCTGATACATTGATTGTAACCAGAAACAACTATCCTTATGGATATTTCGGATGAATTCCGAAAGTAAACCTCATTAAAAAAGGCCCTGTTGACCCTTCCGGTTCGGCTATTTGAATTTGTGATATCCAAGACATATCTGATTTTTAGGAGCAAATTTCAATTATCAGGTCATCATCGTACTTGCTGGTATAATCGGCTTTGCCGTCGGTTTTGCAACGCAACAACTGTCGCATGCCATCTACACCGTACTTGGTGGAGCCGCGTTGTCTGCCTTGATCATCCTACCTCCTTGGCCATTTCTCTTCCGTAAAAATCCTATTGTTGTAAGTTGCAATTCACTTTCCAATCTTTTGTGAAATGGCTGCTTACTCTTTTTGCAGTGGCAACCAGTGGACGCCGAGAGCAAGAAAACGAAATGATACCGAGATTTCATCGCATTCACTATATATGACTTTCTTCGTGGTTATAATCGTTGTCTTATTTATTGCGGGATATAAATTTTCTGGATGAAGAGTGTGATTCTGGTTTTTGGTCACTTCATACCCACTATTGATATATACTAGACAGTTACACCTAGAAATCTATGAGAATTTCGTACTAGCCTTGACAATGTTACGAACGGGTGCATTGTGCTTGCGCACTGCACTTCGACGATCATGGATACGGTCATCATCCGCAGTGGTGGTTCCACGAAAAGCAGCCGTTTTCCATGCCTCTTCGTTCTTAGTTAGTCCACCACAGCAGGCTCGGCTGTTCTCAAGCAGGTAGGAGTGCGTTCGTACATTGCGTCAGCATTTTGAGCGACTAGGAAAGGATAGATGCCGACCAATTTCGCTGAAAAGGCCGGCGTACACTCGAAACATTAGATCGATACCTATATTTTCCTAGTCGGTCCAAGTACAATCGCGAAGTAGGAAGGCAGCTTAAGCTAGAAAACGCAGCAGAAATCCATTCCTTTCAACACACTTGGTAGTTTTCAGTTCTAACGGAGAAAATGATAATCCTGCCGCGTCAGCAGAAGAGGAGTCTGGCACGTTAGAGACTGCTATTGTCGAGGGAACTGATGCTGTAATTCTTCCAGTTTCTTTTAGCATCTGTCGTTTCTACCACTGATACTTGGTCTTTTCAGAGTGGAATGAGCACTATCAACATTCCCGATGTCTTTCCTATTGTGCCTGTGATTTCTATAAATCGCTATCCGTTGTTTCCAGGTTTCATAAAGAAAGTAGACGTGAGTTCCATCTCCAGTTCTGCTCGAAAAAAGTGTAGCTTGCGAATGGGAATACTGGCATAGTTGACGCATAGAACGCCGACATTTTTGCTCCCTTTCATCCAGCCGTTCTGCCTGCAGCAAAAGCATGCTGTTATGACTGTCTGGATTCAGGGGAAACACGGCTCGTGGCACAATGTTCCAGGTTTTCCGTTCGAGGCCGCGTTATACTTATACTTGAGGAGAGTAAGCAATCCGGCGCGGATCTCCGAATCCCCGCACTCACTAGCGACCGATACCCATCCACTCCTTTGGCGTCTAATCGCCCGGGAGGCCGAAAGGTCCAGAACGCTGGATCGATACCTATATTTCGCCGTTGCGCAATCTCTCGAATTGCCGAGTCGCAAAGTATGAACGGGCCTATTCAAAAGGCAATTAGTTTTCTATCGTTTATGTCTATCAGCCCAGCCTTTAGGGGCTCTTTTGTGAAGCATCTGTGTTGTCGATAGCTCAGTTGCTAAAAGCGGGAGATTTCACGAGTCTACGCTTCTAAAGCGTTTGCTCAGAGCCACTCTTCCAGTTACGAGACAAGGCCTCTACCGATTGAAAGCTTGGTCAGTGATGACGCCAACTATCTTCAGGTAGTTGAATCACGGCTGTTCAAAGCGCTTTTAAGACCGCGTTTATGACTCTGGTCGACCTCAAGGCCGTTTCGTGGGAGGAGGGAGCTTTCCACTCATGTTCATTTCGTGGAATGAGCTGGATTTTATTGTTTTCAGATAGTGAAGGATGATTCCCTAAAGCAAGTACTGCGAAACAGAGTTGCACTAAAACAGCCATACGTTGGAGTTTTCGTCAAGCAGGATGACGAGTTTGGTTATACTTACACGTAGCTGCCCACCTTATTTGCCATTCCTTTTTACTTTTTGTACTTTTGAGGAATAAGGAAGAGGTTGTGTCTTCATTATCGCAGCTCTACAACGTTGGATGTTTTGCGCAGGTTTGTACATTACAGCTTATCAAAGGCAGTGACTACACTGGCCCTCGCCTACTGTCGCTCTGGCGCGGGGCAGGCGGTTGCTACCAACGTATTGGTAGAAAGCTGAATGGGGTGTGCCCAAACGCCCTCTCGCAGAACTTCCTCCAATGACGTCGGCAGCCACCCAACCTCAGCTATGTGTCCACTACCTTTCAATAAGCAAATCATTGGATCTGCATTTGTTTCCTCATAACTCAACTTCCATGATTGTGTCTCCTTTTTCAGATCATAGAAATGCGTGACCACGGCAAGGTCTTGGAACTAGTATTGAGTGCCCACAGAAGGTACATACTTTGAAGCTGTTTCCAACCTGGAACCGCTAATCGTTTTTTTTTGTAGGATACGCATACTTGAACCCGTTGAGGAAGGATCTGCTGAGGAACCTCACAAATCTCTCAATGGCCGAAGGGTAGGGTACAGGAAAAAGGTG
Source organism: Cooperia oncophora (assembly GCA_036418165.1). Taxonomy (NCBI): domain Eukaryota; kingdom Metazoa; phylum Nematoda; class Chromadorea; order Rhabditida; family Trichostrongylidae; genus Cooperia; species Cooperia oncophora. Next base: position 23,054 of record MU917556.1, on the reverse strand, counting down.
CTTTCTTGGTGAACGTTCCTTTCAGCTTTTGGTGGTTTCTTTTTTTCAGAATTACTCCTTTTGTTCAGAGCTCACTTACACCACCGAAAGTCTTGCCTAACCCAACCTCAGATCGAACCTCGGTTCTGCTGGCTCGAACAGAAAATGTAATCGCAGAACCTGCTGAACGAAACAATGAAACAAAAGCGAAGATGCAAGCTATAGTTCAAACAATTCGGTTTGTTCTTCTTATAGGCTTCATATAAGTGCCTTATATAGTTTATTTATTCTGTCTGAAGATAACGGTTCGATCATATTCTTCACGCGCCTGCTCAATACAAGCGGAAATCTCCCTCAAAACTTTGTTTCGGGGTCTTTTTTCAACCTGAGGACATCTCAGATCCATTGAAAAGTTGCGGTTATTGAGAACAGGCCTTACAAGGGAGGTCTTTCAGGTCGTGGCGCGCTTTTTGGAAATGGTTTGTTGCTTGTTGTAGGGGTCCATACAAGGATCACAAAAATGGGTTTCATTTTTGCTATGCGTTTCTGGGTAGGTCAAAAACTGAGTGAAAAGAATTTGACAAGAATGGGCGGTTTTAACAATCTTAATGGGCTCCGTTCTGATTGTAACTTCGAGTATGTGGTAACACACTTGGCATGCACCGACGCAAGAGTGATGTTTTTGTCAGCGCTCCCTTCACGAACACTGCCAGCGGATCGGATGGCGCAGTGGATATAAAAATCTGGCCCTCTTTTTAAGACTGCCCCACTTTCGTTGTTTCACATGAAGTAGCGAAAGCGCGGTGGCCCTCTTCAAGGCAGTTCCGATGCTTCCTCAGTTGTACCGCTTACCAGAAAGGCTGTTTTCTGTCGCACGGACGGGTTCTGGTGGGCACGGCAAGCGGGCAGTTCTGTAGATAGGCCCTTCTCGTTAGGAAACTTTTTGCATTTTTTTAGCTTTTCCACTTCACTCGTCTGCCTTGTGTGTCTGGCAGTGGAGATAGTCAAGTATATGCCATTTGAAGGCATATACTTGTGGCCACATTGTGGCCTGAAAGTGTGCTTGTGCTGCCCCTCGTAGCTCATGTCAGAAGGGTTATTGCAATGAAGTACCGTCATATTTATGTTCAGCGGGTTGGATTACCCCTGGAGGACTAATTTCTAGCCAAATCTGACGTTTCGACCTAACTTGGAAAATGTGGGCCATTCTATGGACAATTAGCAGCAGGCTGGGGTCCACCCACCATGGATGACTGGTCTTGGGATGGTATTTTCTACCGGTAATCAGGAAAATGATGCAGGCGGCTCATACAAGTGAGCCAGGTATTGTTCTTTGCGAAACTGATGACTGAAGGGTTATTTCAGTGCAAAGACCAGTCATCACCAGTATTCTAGTCGTAGTATTGGGCTATCATTCAAGCGTGACCATCTCTACCATTTTTTCGAGGTTGAGTCAGAACCTCGGATAGCCAATACTCCGACTAGAATACTGGTGATGACTGGTCTTTGCACTGAAATAACCCTTCAGTCATCAGTTTCGCAAAGAGCAATACCTGGCTCACTTGTTCGTGCCGCCTGCATCATTTTCCTGATTACCGGTAGAAAATTCCATCCCAAGACCAGTCATCCATGGTGGGTGGACCCCAGCCTGCTGCTAATTGTCCATAGAATGGCCCACATTTTCCAAGTTAGGTCGAAACGTCAGATTTGGCTAGAAATTAGTCCCCAGGGGTAATCCAACCCGCTGAACATAAATATGACGGTACTTCATTGCAATAACCCTTCTGACATGAGCTGCGAGGGGGCCACAGCACAGCCTTTTCAGGCCACAATGTGGCCAAGTATGTGCTTAAAATATACTGCTTATTTCCACTGCCAGACACACAGGCCACACGATTGGTGAATGGGAAAGCTAAAATGCCAAAAAGTTTTCCTAGGCGGTAGAGGTCCTCATCTACAAATCCCCCCCTTGCCGTGCCATCCAGAACCCGTCGTGTTATCCACTGCGCCATCCGATCCGTTGGCAGTGGTCGTGAAGGGAGCGCTGACAAAACATCACTCTTGCGTCGGTGCATGCCAAGTGTGTTACCACATGATACTTACATTTTGACTTTAATCGAATCTATTTTGAGGCCTAATTAGTGACCACCTCATAAACTATGCATGCTCGAAGTTACAAGCAGAAAGGAGCCCATTAAATTGTCCCTTGTTAGAGGCAGTCCCCGCGCTCAACGAATTCGTAGGCGCCTCTCCTTATATAAAAATCTGGCCCTCTTTTTAAGATTGCCCCACTTTCGTTGTTTCACATGAAGTAGCGAAAGCGCGGTGGCCCTCTTCAAGGCAGTTCCGATGCTTCCTCAGTTGTACCGCTTACCAGAAAGGCTGTTTTCTGTCGCGTCTGTTTTTACACCGTGTTTTCAGTTTTTTTTTCTCTTATATGGTATTAGCATTAAATGATGCGTTGGAACTATTAGTAAGCCAGAGGCGGTAGAGTGTCGCTTTGCTGGCGTAAGAGAGGTGGTCCAAAGAGCTCGTCCAAAAAGGCTGCCAGGTCCTCGGTTCTGTCGTGGACGCGGCTCAATCACTAGCTGAAGAGATCCAGCGATTGGTGAGGGGGCACGGTCGGTCGCATGGCAGTGACTATCGTTAATACACCTTACTGTGAAAAGAAAAATAATTTTGTTTCGAACGGGTAGTTTTTTTGTTTGCTTTGCGGCATTCGAACTTTCTGGTTTCCAGTGACGTTGTGCAGTACAGTGCTCTGTTTGGACAGCAAATAAACCTCCTTCTGCATCCTTCACAAAATGTGATTGAAAATCCGGTGTATTTATGTGACTTGGTGGCCACTTTAGTGCAGTCGGCTGATACGAAAGAACTTCAAGATATGATGGAAGAAATCAAAGTGAGCAAGCTAATAGATCTGTGCCGTTTTGCGATTACTTATAGATTCTCAGGACAGTTATTCAGGTATCAAGACGTCTAGACCTAGCTCTGGTACTCATTCAGAAGGAGAAAACTGTTGCAAAGTTGAAGTTTGACATCAATAAGGATGTTGAAAAGAAAGTTCAGGATCAGCACAGGAAGTATTTGCTCAATGAACAGGTCACTATTATTTTATGAGATTTTTTCAGTACTGTGTAACATTATACAATAATTGTTCTTCAGCTTAAAGTGATCAAGAAAGAGTTGGGAATAGAGAAGGATGATAAGTCGACGATTATTGAGAAAATGGAGGAACGACTGAAAGATCTCAAAGTACCAGAGTACGCAATGAAGGTTAGCAATCAAATAGAAGTTGTCTTCCTTTTCTTCTACCGTGACGTCACCGAGATATCATCAGGTAATCAAAGAGGAACAGCAGAAGCTACAGTTTTTGGATCCACATTCCAGCGAATTCAGTGTCACCAGGTAGGGGAGTTTGTAGGGGAGTGACTTATCAAATATGATTCAAATGTTGATTTAGGAATTACCTTGACTGGTTAACAAACGTTCCATGGGGAATCACCTCGGAAGAAAATACCGATTTACAAAAAGCGAGGGCTGCTTTGGATCAAGGCCACTATGGAATGAAAGATGTGAAGGAGCGCATTTTGGAATTCATTGCTATAAACATTTTGAAGTAGGTGTTTTTTTTTTATTTTCATGAGAGCTATTTCTACTGTCAGGTTACAGAAAACACGTTGGAGGTAAAATCCTCTGCTTACATGGACCACCAGGAACAGGGAAAACCAGTATTGCAAGATCGATTGCTGAAGCGCTTAATAGACAAGTACGCTCCCAATAAATTTATTTAGACGGTTGAAAGCTCCCGTTTGACAGTGCGCTGCATTGGCAGGAAATGGAATATTACTCTATTTCCAGTATTTCCGTTTCTCAGTGGGTGGCATGACCGATGTTGCTGAAATAAAAGGACACAGAAGAACATATGTGGGAGCAATGCCTGGGAAGATGATTCAGTGTTTGAAGAAGGTTAGTCGTACCCATTCAGTCGATTCGAACCACGTTTACCTGAGTCTTCTCGAAATCGGCTTGGTTCAGGTTAGAACGGAGAATCCGCTGGTACTGATTGATGAGGTGGACAAGATTGGAAGTGCGGGTTATCACGGCGATCCGGCAAGCGCTCTTCTCGAGTTGTTAGATCCCGAACAGAACGCGAATTTCAACGACCACTTTCTTGACGTCCCTGTGGATCTGTCACGGTAATATTTTGAATATCGTCGGCAGTTCCTTTTTGAAGTGCATGATCGGAGGGGAGAGGTAAAAAGAGTTTCTCCTTTTTTTAATTTTTTTTCATATGCATTCACCTATAGAAAAAAGAAGAAGAGGAAGAAAACTTAGCCGTAGTCTTATCTGTTTATATTTTGTGAAGTGAAGTGATAGCCGGATTAGCGCTCAAGATACATTCAAAAGTAAGAGTGCGTTCATACCCTGCGTCAGCATTTTGAGCGTCTGTCAACGTTTTCACTCGCTGGAAAAGTATGGGTATCGATCCAGTGCTTTGAGCGTTTCGAGCGACAAAGAAAGTATAGGTTTCGATTATTACTCAAACGCTGGCAGACGCTCAAAGCGCCGGCGCAATTTGCGCACTCCAAAACTTTCTTAATCGGTGCTTCTTCAGCTTGCCCCTTCTGTTTTATCCAAGTTCGCTTTGATTGAATATTTTTACTACGACCCTTTTTCAGCGTGCTATTCATATGTACAGCAAACGTGACTGATCAAATTCCCGGTCCACTGAAGGATCGTATGGAACTGATAGATGTGAGTGGTTATCTGGCGGAGGAGAAAATCGTAATTGCTCAACGATATTTGATTCCTCAAGCTCGGAAAGAAACGTGAGTTTGGTCTTACAAGGGAATGGTTTGAACTTCCCATGGAACTTTGAATGGAGACCTAGGTACATCGATAGAGCCTCGAATGCTGATTACGAATATGCAGATTAAAAGTGCTACGGGGACCTCCCAGACGAGATCTGGGTGGTCAAAGTTTGAGTTCTGGCTCGTAAGCGCTGCTGATCGATGCCTCGGCAGTGCCACCGTGGCCTCGTGGTAATGGTCTCGCTTTCAAGTCAAACGCATGCGGGTTTGCATCCGGTTGGCGCGAAAATTTTTGCTTCGCTCCGTATAAGAGCTTCAACTCTAATTTTCGAAATTCTTCCGAAGGCCCAGCAGGGCAAGTAGATCAAGTACATCAAGTATACGACGTACTCGATCTAGTATGGATTTGGTCATATCTGCCCTCTCTGAACATATTACCCATCCGACAATTCAAAGTTTTGCCCAGAATCGCAATTTGGCCAGACGAGCGTTTTTTTTCGTCGAAGGATGTGATATTCGTGTTCAGGGGGTCGAAATCTCCCATGAACGAATTTCTCGCTAAAACTTTGAATTGTCGGATGGGTAATATGTTCAGAGAGGGCAGATATGACCAAATCCATACTAGATCGAGTACGTCGTATACTTGATGTACTTGATCTACTTGCCCTGCTGGGCCGTAAATTCGGAAGAATTTCGAAAATTAGAGTTGAAGCTCTTATACGGAGCGAAGCAAAAATTTTCGCGCCAACCGGATGCAAACCCGCATGCGTTTGACTTGAAAGCGAGACCATTACCACGAGGCCACGGTGGCACTGCCGAAGCATCGATCAGCAGCGCTTACGAGCCAGAACTCAAACTTTGACCACCCAGATCTCGTCTGGGAGGTCCCCGTAGCACTTTTAATCTGCATATTCGTAATCAGCATTCGAGGCTCTATCGATGTACCTAGGTCTCCATTCAAAGTTCCATGGGAAGTTCAAACCATTCCCTTGTTAGATCTGGGATTTGAAGCCATGTGTTATTTATTGTTTTAAAAATCAGACATTTGATATTTTAGGTCGTTAACGGAAGAACAATTCGTGATTGAAAATAGCGCTGTAGAAGACATCATAAAGCATTATTGCCGCGAGTCTGGAGTCCGTAATTTGCAGAAACACATTGATAGGGTGAGATTATTTTTCCGCGCGTGTTGAGTTGATGATAATTACGGTTTTTGAAGGTGTTTCGTAAGGCCGCACTGAAAATTGCCGATCGTATGAGTGCTGGTTCGGAAGCACCTGTTGATTCTGAGACGCCTGCAGGTTCAGAGTCACCTTCTCCCACGATTGTTGTAAATAGCGAAAATTTGGAAAAATACGTTGGAAGGCCGAAGTTCACGTCAGATCGAATGTATGAGCAAACGCCACCCGGTGTAAGTTTTCACACCTTTCAGTTTTTTTTACGCGAAAAGTTGAAATGCAGGCAATATTTATTGTGGAAATTGTATTTATTGAGGGCACCTACGGGTATGTGAACAATCCTAGTGCGGCACATTACGCATTGTTCATCGGACGAATTGTTCTGCTTTCAATCTGAGAGTCAAAGAAATGGAAGGGAGGGGGGGGGGGGAATTTCCCGCCATGTAGTTTCGTACCTACTCGTAGTTGTTCGAGTTTCTGTGTTCCAGTCGACTAGCTAACACATGTCGAGCATTTGCCGCGAATCGCCACACCATAGGGCGCGCGGCGAAGCGCACGTTACGATTGTCTTGTCCGTCTACCCCTAGGCGCTGATCGTTTGGGCGAGGCCATCTGGACCACTGTGGTCTCCTCATAAGTGTGCTCCTCCTCCTTGCAGTTTTAAATGGGCCCATGAACAAGAGCGCACTTATCCAAATGACCGCCCACACGATAAGCGCACAATGTGCCTTTACGGGGTAATAGCAGTTGCTATCATTACACCACATTACATAAAAAAATTCTGGAAATTTAGTTGGAATACTTATCGTAACTGATTGGGACGCCAACCACACATCATGTAGTGGTGCTTTTGCCTTTTTAGGTAATTATGGGTCTAGCTTGGACCGCCATGGGTGGATCTGCTCTGTACATAGAAGCTGTATTGAAACGACCCGTCGACTATGCTAGTGACAAAGAAGGCAGTTTGGAAGTGACAGGAAATCTTGGGGATGTGATGAAGGTTAGTTTAGCACGAAGTGCGAGCGAATTGTTCAAAATGTACAAATATCTGGCAGTATTACTGTTTTCCAGGAAAGTGTGAAGGCTGCACTGACGGTCGCAAAAGGGATTCTAGCGAAAGATGAACCGGACAATAGATTTTTCGACAAAGCTCATATTCACATTCATGTGCCGGAGGTATACCTTTGAGCTCAGTTTCGTTTTCCACGAGTAACCTATCTTCACTTGATGCTTCCAGGGAGCCACACCAAAAGACGGACCTTCTGCTGGAGTAACCGTAGTTTCTTCCCTACTTTCTCTTGCTTTGAACAAACCCGTTGTACAGGAAATGGCTATGACTGGAGAAATCTCATTGACAGGAAAAGTTTTGCCAGTCGGTGGCATAAGGGAGAAGGTCATAGCGGTTAGTTTCTTCACTTGTAACAATGAAGCAGACAGTGAGAAGCTCAGAAAAATGGAAATTAGGAAAAAAAGCAAGCATTTCCTGAGATAAAGTGGGGTGGATCTAGCAAGAATTGGCGTTGTATATTCCGGCATATGATGAAATTCAATGAAAGCGAAGTGATTGATTCCGTCAGTGAGATTAACGGCCGAGATGGCACAGTTCGATAAGAGGTGACACTAGTCCTTTGCGCGGCCAAGAACCACAAGAAGGGGATATCGCGCAGGTATACTAAGGGGAGGGCATTATGTTTATTCCTTTCAAGAGCACTCACATTTTATGAAAATCTGTGAACCGTTGTGAAACTGCGAAGTAGTACGAACTTCATGATAATGTCATTTCTTCTTTTGTGGGTCGAAGATTGAGGGTTGATTTGACCCTTTTAGAGCGAATACTTCGGTGAAGTGGACCTGGGATGTGATGGAGAGAGACGCAGAGAGTAATGTGAAACTGTGTGGGGAAGCATAAATGGTAACCGGCCAAACTATGCGCGTATCCTTGTATACGGAAAATCCTTCCCTCCGCCGCCGAAGGTCGTGGCGAAGGGGCATCATCGGCGACGATGACAAGTTCTTTGTTTTCTTTTACCTTCATAAATGGACTATACTGCTGGAAGGTGTACGGGAAGGATTGTGCGCCAAGGGTATGTGGATTGTTGCTGAAACTTACAGAAAGGAACTCAGAGGTGGATGGGCTATTTTTTTTGTTTAGCTATACCCCGTTTGAAACCTCTGGGTCTCATTTTTGCTGAACGCAGTGAGGTTTTGAATGTCTTGGGTGTCATGCTGGGGTATACAGGTGTAGCTCGCTGCGGAGGGTAGGGCGTGTCAGGCGGGATGAGTTTGGCGCGGTGCCAGACCCGTTCTCCACCAGCTGTTAAGCGAGCAAGTGACAAGACTGTAGCATGTCGTCCGTATCACTTGTTTCCCAACAACTCTTGTCGCTTCAGCAATTGCCAAAGAACGGGTTTACCGTGGTACACTCATACTGCCTGACACGCCCCACCGTCCGCAGCGAACTGGATTGTATACACCTGCTGTCTTTCATGGCCCTGCAGGAATATACAGATCTTCGCGGAGTGACTGAAAATGCAGAATGGGTTCTATACAGAAGTTCATGGCTCCCCCACCCCTCTCCCCCTCCTTTAGGGCCGCTTCGCGGAGTGACTGAAAATGCGGAATGGGTTCTATACAGAAGTTCATGGCTCCCCCACCCCCTCCCCCCCTCCCTTTAGCCCTTTGGATAAGGCTAGATGACTAAGCTAGAATTGAAACAACAAATGTGAATACAGGGAAACTCCTACAGTTGAATTCCCTCAATTCCTCTTGCTCCTCGAATGAGGAACTGAATCCCTACTCACTACTCAGTTATGAAAGGATTGATTTATTCGGCGATGCTGGCTTCTTTACTAGGGGAAATTTTCGCTTTTTCTGCTCTACATCCCCCCCCCGCCCAAATGAGGTGGATGTAGTGTAGTGTTAATTGGCACGCTTACTGCGCGCACGGTCGAGAGGTCAGATCCGGGATTGGCTATCACCCACGCTTTTCCCTTCGGTGGACGTTAAATTGGTAGCAGCTCGGTTCAAGAAGACTAAAGCACTTAAGTGTATATTGGCTGATCCTCGCAGGTCATTCTGTAGAACCTGTCGAGTTCAAAATACCACCACCATCCGGGAACCAGAATGCGTGTCGAATTCCAAAAAGGATTGAACAGCAGCGAAAACCTCATCGGTCACCCTTTTACTCTCTCCAATTAAGCTCTCAATCGAATTAGACCGACATTTCCTAGCGAACAATCTCAGCTGCAATTAATATGAAAAATGGATTCGGTTACTTACCCCCAACTCAATGAAAATGTACATTGAAAAATATCGTACTTATATACTTATACAAATCTTCACGACTGCTCTCTTAGGCGCGAAGAGTTGGCGCCAAGAGGATATTCATTCCCGAGGAGAATCGACGAGATTATGATGATTTGCCGGATTTCATGAGAGAGGACCTCGACGTGCGATTTGTCAGCGACTATTCTGCTCTGTATCAGGATTTATTTCAATAATTCTGAAATTAGTCAAGTAGGCTTTTTTGTAACCAACACGAAGAACTGAGAGTAAAGGAGGTCGCCAGAATGCATCTCCTCTTCCGATGCGAACAGTCGTTTGATAGATTGCGAGTCTACATTGATCTTAAGTGTTCTGAACTGTTGTGTTCTGAATACTGCTGTAGCAGATTCATTGTTGTATGTTGTTATTGTTGTAGATAGCTTTGTTAATATTAATAATATATAAAATAAAAAGGATTTCCTTTGCACAGACCTTCGTGGTTCCATTCCATAAAATATTTCTAATACATTTGGCTGCGTTCATACTTCGCGTCAGCGTTTTGAGCGTTAGGAAAATATAGGTATCGACCTAGCGTTTCAGGCTCGGCGGTATCACTACGCTGCGCGCTAGCAGCGCGAAATCGCCTGCGAAAACGCTCAAAACGCCGGCGTACGCTCAAAACGCTGACGCAAAGTATGTGCGGCACCTAACGACTTGGCGTCGAGTTAACAGTTCTTTGACAGCACGGTTTGTACTTGTCAGCATGGTAGTTATCGAAGAGGAATGGGAAGATTCTGAACCCACAAAGACGGCCGAAAAGTTGAAACAAGAAGGAAACGCTAAGTTTGGTGAGGGTGAATGGACACTAGCCGAGGATAAGTATAAGGTTGTTCCCTATTCGATTTCTGCATTGCTTACCGTTTCTAAGTGTTGCATCAGGAAGCTCTAGCAATCTGCCCTCCGGAAGATGTGGAACTTTGTTCAGTTTTACATTCCAATCTCTCAGCAGCCTATATCAAACAAGCTTTGTGGGAGGAAGCAGCAGGGGCGGCTACTAAAGCAATAGAGGTGAAGTACCTTCGTAACTAATGTTTCGCCTGTAATTTTGCATGGTTGCAGGCCAACACAACCAATGACAAAGCTCTGGAACGGCGAGCCTTTGCATATTCAAACATTTCAGAGAAATATCAGAATGCAGTCGAAGACTATGAGCTGCTTAAGGTTTGTGCGTCATGGGAGAATCGGATTATCTGCGAAAGGAAAGCACGAAGTCACTCGATACGTATCTGATGCTTTTGGCAGTCAATCAAAATAATGTTTATGCTCTGCTTCTTGCGGGTTCCCCGATTGTTAGTATTGAAAGGTGCGACAGCCTGTCTTACAATGATTCGCGTTCAAACGATTCGTAAATGGTGCTACTGCGCCCGAGCGCCACTCTCCTGCTTACCGTTGGCCCAAGGTACACTCCACATTCTCGAGGTAGGAAGCGCGCCTGCGCATATCGTTCAGACACGTCTGCGCTTTTGCGATATTTTGGTTTTCAGTACAACTGCGATCAAGTCTTTGTCCAGCACAATGCCAGTCACAGTT
>MU917556.1:1129-11633 GCA_036418165.1 Cooperia oncophora | reverse complement strand
CACTTCCTTTATTTTCTCCTATTCTTTTCTCTTCCTTTTGCTTCTCCCATTAATTGCTTGACCACTAGATGCGATGGAGAAATGCTCAGAACCCTCGCAGCGAGAGAATGCTTGGTTGAGGTTGACAGAAGCCCTATAACCCTTACCCGAGGCCGCATATCTTCACTAATACTTAGCACCGTTGCGATAACAATGCTAGAGTTATTCGGTGCTGTTCGCCTGAGGGGGGGGGGGGGGACGTCGTGTTAGTTCGATAGATCTCGCTTCAGTGAGACCCCTAATTACTGCAAAGCTGTTCTCGAAGAAACCTATGAACCCATGCACACTTCGAAATGGCATTGCTTATGGCTTTATTAGCTTCCTCGGAGTTTAAAAGTTTTTACAAAGCGGCCAACATATGCTTCGCCGAGCCTCACAAAAACATACGTCTTCACATTGATTTCGAAGATGCGAAATTACCCTTCAAGGGCGAACACCGCCGGTTATCCACCTTCTGCTTTTATCGCATCATTCCAGGAGAGGTTCCCTCAGCGAACTCAGTATTTGAGAAAAATCGAAGAATTGCGACAAAAAATTACCGAACGTGACGAAAAGTTGAAAGCTGAGATGATAGCAAAGCTCAAAGAGTTAGGTAGGTCCCTGACAAATCAGGCTTTGTTACTGTTTTGACTCGATTCCACGAATTTCAGGGAACGTATGTTTGCGGCCCTTTGGGCTCTCGACTGATAGCTTTGAAATGGTTCCAAATGGTGAAGGAGGTTACAGTATATCCATGAAGAACAGCTCAAAGTGACCAGTCACAGATCATAAATACATTCTACGAGTATGAAAAATAAAATCATTTATATGTCTTCCAGTTTCAACTGAAGCCATGAAGAACGCTATGCTACTATTTATTCTTCAACCAAACAACCTATACAAACTAAATCTACCAAATATATTTGCCGATCCAATCTGGTATCCATTTGTCGTAGAACTTCGGAGCCGAATATTCGGAGTGATGACGCCAGAGGAGGTCTTTGAAAAACACGTGCCGTTGCGAGTGTGCGTATATCTACAAGAATTGTTCAGAGGTAAAAGCCATGAACATGTGGAACAAAATCGAGCAAACTAGTCACCTCATGCTGGGAAGGATCCCACCACTTGTCTCCTAAGGTGAAGTATACTGGCTCACCATACCATGTTCCTTAAATGACAAGATACTTCACAGGAAATCATACTTCTCAAGCGGCATTGTTTTTCAAGTGAAACACAGAGAACAAGGAAAGAGGGACATTGGACTATAAAGGATAAAAGCTATAAAGTCTTTGCCGACGCAGCTCGGCGACTGGTTTTTTTTTTGGGGGGGGGGGCAGTCTGCCTCTGACTACTCTCCACTGACGAGTTGTGCCACCAAGTGGAGAACTGTGGGATCTTGTGAAGCTACGAATTGATTCCAGACAAAGCTTGTAGAGGCTACCTATCAGCTCTCGCAAAACGATGAAAAACCGTAGTAATACCATTCACGACGGCGGCTCGATGGTTGTGCGGTCTCCGGATATCTGTGAACCGCGAAGCCTTCCTCTTCTTTCCTTTTTCCTTCCTCCATCCTTTTTCTACCTTCCTCTCACCTCCTTCCTTATTTTCCTTCCTTTCAATGCTCGAATAGAAGATGCGATGAGAAAACACCTCTGGACCCTCACAGCGATAGAGAATCCGGTTAACAGATGTCTGTCGCTGTTGTACCAGCTTTCACAAACAGTTTCAACAGTCTTACAGAGTTATATCATCGGAACTAAATGCAGCAGCGATAATGAAAAAGCCACCCCGCCTCTGCCGCGAATTTTCCGACATATACAAATCTCAAAGCGCCAACTTAATTTCTTAATTAATACTACCTTCAGCGCCCAAACACGGCCGTCTGTAACCGTGGTAACAATAAGAAGCAGACTATGTATTGAATTGACCAAGCATAGTTTTTTATGCTATGTGGCATCCCAGGCGTTCCGTCCTCTGATTTTATTTTACTGCTGACGGAGCATGAGCTGATCGTGACATCGAAGTGAGTATAGAACAAGAGAGTAAATACAAGCATGGTATATTTCTCATAATGAGCTAGCGCGTACATGGGCGAATTCACGAACAGGGCGTGAGGCTGGACGGGTACTTGACAGAGGGCACTTTTCATTGCGAATGTCAGTTTTACGTGCACTGTTGGTCCATATTTTCATGCGAGCCTCGCGCATTAGAAATTTCTGGTATAAATCATTCACTTGGTCAGCAGCCCCCCCCAACAATTGTGGGCGCCTGCGGTTATACATAGGTCATACGTGCCATCTTCTTGACCTCATCCACACCTTACTTGACTGTGCAAGTAGTTCTTCAGGTGGAACCGTTTCCGGACAAACAAGCAAACAAACAAAGCAATTGATATGTAGTAAGGATCTTTCACGAAAATTCCTGGTAGTGATCTGGAAGAGTGCAAATTGCAAATGAAGCGAGTGCATGAAAAGAATGTGGAAGATCTCCAGAAACATTGCATTTAGATAGTAGATCGGCCAAAAGAAAAAAAAAACAAAACGTCCAAATGCACAGCAAAGTGGATTTGAGTCAGAAACTGCATTCGACTACTACTGACTCAAAATTCACTATCAGTTTGCTGCTTGAGCAAAATTGATAAAAAGGACTTTAGAACGTGAAAATTACCTGTCTTCCATCCAGGGACGTCTTTCATGACCTCTTCTTCTAGATCTCTATTTTTCTTCAACAACTTCAGCCAACTGCAATATGCGAAATTAATGCGAAATTGGAAATTTGATGAAATAACGATTGTATCTGTCAAAAAACCTAACTATCTGTCACGTTCAGCCGTAAGAAAAGGCTCCATTGCGTTATTAATGTCTACATCTTCGAACTTCTCCGTTCTGAAACAACACGACACCGACATTAAGAAAACTCGCTTCTCAAAACCTACAACGGAACTTGAATAGACATTCAGGCAAACTCACACTATAGACTTCTTTTTGGCGATAGCCTGAAATGAACCAACAACTGTTGCTCCGAATACGGCAGCCACAACGACTCCAGCTAAATTAACTCATGAATGTTCGGAAATGTCTAGTCTCAGTACAAATGCACTCCAACCAAAGAGACGTTGAATGAAACAAGTACAATCAAATAAGGTGTAAACTTACGCCTCCAAACGAGCTTTGGAAATGTGCGTGCGTAGTTGAACTTCCGATAGCCCCCCGGAGGGGGCATATCCTGTCGGAATCCGGCATTGTCCGACATCTGGATACCTCAAAAACGATAATAACGAAACATCATTTCATTTACAAATACACACAACTGAAAAGCGTTCCGTAATGAAAGCTTCTAGTGTGTTGGCGTGAGCTGCAGTTGATATAGTGCAAGTGCACCACATTCGCGTCCACCGTACCCTGCGCAGATTCCGATTTCGCTGGTGACTGGGAAGTTGCGAAAGAAGTTAGCCCTTTTCAACTGGGAACCTGCATGCTTGAGGTGATTGTCTTCACCCGAGTGACCTCTCTGAGAAAATACAGAAACTACTCGCGTGAGCATGGGCGGCTTTTTGCAGCTTCTAAGGTTCCGGTGCTGCTAGATCACGAGGAATATCTCTTGGCTCCATCTGAAATATGCAGCGGAATCTACAGACATGGCACGGGTACCCAGGATCACTGAACGTTTGCAGGGCCCAGCGGCATCTGCAGCCTCTTTAACTCGAAAGAATAAAACTGTCTGTTTTGGGCGCTAATCTTGTTGGAGAGACGCTTTTGGCATCGCTTCTGTGTCTTCCTCTGAACCACTCTCAAGAGTGACATTCGTGGAGACGCCAACGTCTCAGTTGGAGGAAGGGATAGAGAGGCGCAATCGCATGCCCCGACCCACCCGAATTATGCTAGCGTTACACATTGTGCTCAACCTGCTGTAGCTATGGAGCGGAACTCGCATGGAAGGACCATAGTGGCTCCATAGTACGCGGGAAGAGCCTCGATTCATCCTTAACCTGTGGCAGTGCGGCACTATTGCCACATTAGGATTCAGGAAGAAGCGATGCTGGTACGTTTCAAGACGATCCCCTTGAAAAATGCGTTCTGGAGCAGGGCAATCGAAAAAGTAGTGGGTAAAGAAAACGGAACTCATAGTTCCAGCTCTCAGCGCATCAAAACATCCTCAGAGGTACTGAAGTTTCTCCAGGGTACAGCTTGAGAGGATTCCATCAAGGTTGTCCCAAAGAAGGGAATTCTGGGGTGGGGGAAGGGGGGGTTGTGGTCGTACTGACATCGTCATTTAATACATCGCAACTCTGTACGCTCCCGTATAGTAAGGTGAGTAATGTCACCTCAGGAGCGTCGAGAACTTCAAGCTAAATTTTTGACCGACAGCTTCTCAGGGATCTTCTTAAGGTTTTTGCGCAAATAGAGACTTATACATGGAACAGCGCCAACTGTGACCACTACAGTAGGAGATGTACAGTTAGTGGCTCCCTTTCCCCAATGCTCAAACAGGAGAACTTGTATATTGAAGAAACCGTAACGAGATCATCCGCATCCTCTTTTCTCACTAACTCTATAAAAATTTGTATACGGATGACAACCATTCCTAGCACCGTCGCTTATGTAGGGCGCTCTGAACACTTGGACGAGCCTGGCGGGAAGGGAATTACTCCTCCTCTCAGGCTCAGCCATAACAGAGCGCTAAATTGCACTGGTGCAAAAAAACGAATTTCATTTTCGTAATCGGGTATCAGTCAACCCTATGGTGCACGATTTCACCGAACTCGGTGAGAAAGGTTGGATGCGTCAAACTGGTGCCAGCGCCAGAAACGAATGGTATAGGGTTCCAATCTCCGCACTTAAATGAGAAAGAATCGGTTGTATACAGAGGGGGCCAAAAAAAGTCACTTCGACTGAGTCACATATCAGCAAAGTTTTCGCTGCCCAGACAGAGGACGTGGATACGAGTACCAGGGCGGAAGATACCCAAGATGTTCCTCGATAAGCAGGAGCTGGCTCTCGCCCATCACCTTCATGTACACCAAAATATGAAGTCATCTCCAGTCGCAGCCTGACTGGAGAAGACCTTTGGAATTCATGTCACCTCCAAACAGCTGCGAAACTTCTAGTATGGAGTCACCCATGGAGCTACCTGGAGACCAGTACTCTCGATCTGGATGACCTCCAACATCGAGCAGCTCCGACAACGTCGCCACGGTCTAGGACATCATCACCACAGTCGCCAAGGCGCGGGTTGATGGTATGGACCGGACGTACCTGGAATGGAAAGACCAATATTTTCTTCGTGGGCCCCGGACTGAAGGTGAGCGCTGGCGGTTACATCGAGCAACTCGTGAAGAATATCCTCCTCACATGTCGTCGTCCGTACCTTCTTGGAAACTTTGTACTGCTACAGCATTGGGTGCCACCACATGGAATCGAAGGGCGTTGGAGAAACTCTCGCCTACTTGGAATGGAAGGGGGCTGAGTACCTAAAGAAGATGGAATATCCAAGTAGGTCACCTGACCTGAATCCCCTCAATTACCCGGTTCGGAGTTCAATAGGGTGGTCTACGGTGGCGGAGAAATCGACTATCTCGCTGATCTCAGGCACCACATCGCGGTCGCGTGCCAGAATCTCTCGATGGCGCTCGTCCAGAAGGCTGTGGCGGAGTGTCATGATAGTATTTAATATGCTCTTTAATATGGTGGTAAAAATGTCCGATCAGAATTTAATAAAGTGTAACTTATAGCGCCTCGAAAGTCAATGAAGGAAAGTGACTTTTTTTGGCCCCCCTGTATAGTCTAAGGTGCGTAGATAGACTACTGTGGGTTGTCGCAAGTTCGTAGTTCATAATGGTGAAGATTTTAAGGTGTGTCTAGCGAAACGTGGAGATTGATAACTTCCTCTGAATGGTAAACCGAACACCTTTGTCTTTTTTTTGTTTCAAATTCATAGATATGCATCTGATTGCTTAACTTCTTGCAGCTGGAGTTTTGTCAACGCAAGGGCGAAATTCAAATATGTTCCCTGCTCTTATTCGGTCTCCCTTTCACCTTTCGCATTTGAAAGTTTTTTGGTCGACAATTTACTTCAATTTGTGCCATTCTGTAGTGAAATCGGCTTTCACCAAGGTCATACGTGAGCAATTTCTCTTTTGATGAGTATTCGATCCAAATGGTCTTCCATTTATGAACGCTCTCAATTTCCCTCAATAAATTAAGCTGATTCAAACAATTGCAACTCCTGGCGCTGTTCGGCTTGCAGAGGGCATCTTCAGAAGACCTGCGAATCCCTGTGGCATTCGCTTAGGTTCTGTCTTCACAGGAGTTTACAGGTCGGACAAAAGTAGTTGACATGAGACAAAAGAATTAGTTGAAGTGCAAAATGGCCCCTTCAACCCGAACAACGCCTTATTTCTTTTATGAAGAGTCAGAAATCCCAGATGACGTGGTTAACTTTGGGAACATATGACTGTTCGAACACTCTTCAATTTTGATTTTCACTGAGAACCGGTTTACTGAAGGGTCAGTCTATTAAGAACTTCTCAGATGATTATACTCATTCTCAGCGTGGTTGCACGATCTATCATCCCGTCACTCCGTAAGGCTTAATATGATAATAGCGCCAAATGCTATCCCTAGTTGTTATGAAACATCATTTTCTGCCTTTTTCGTCCTTCTAGTGATTCTTTTCGCTTCTCGGAGGAATTCTTAACACTATCCATTCATTGCCCTCTGCTGATATCTTGAAATTTTCTTTGCTACAACTACCCCTAGCCCGATTTTTAGCTCTTTGAATAGTAGTTTAACAGCAGTTTTTTCTCCGTGACTCTCATGTTCTCTTAACTTTCGCAAAGTGAGAAGCCAGAAAGAAGCAGTAGAGAAATTGTACTGCATAACTGACGCTGAGCTTGCGAGTGAGAAATCCATACTATTCTGATGTGGCCAGGCAGTCAGGCCAGTATCATAAGTAAAAAAGTGTCCCAATAAGAGGAGGTCATGTGCTTCGATAATTTCCGACCAATCGAATAAAAAGTAGTGTTATCCATCATAGCACCATTTTCCGTAGAACTGCCCGGAAAGGTGACGTTGCCAAGATGCATTCGATCAGAGAACCGCATCAGTTCGACTACCTGAGTCGGGAAGGGCCTCCAGTGAGTTCCTTTCTTGATGAAACCTTCCATTTTTTCTTTGGGGCTCCTCGTGGTCGCTTGCCCTCTGCTTCGAATTCCAATGCCTTCCTTATTGGGTGGTCTTCAGGCCTCCTCAGTACGTGCCCATACCATCGCAGTCGCTGCTCTCGTGCCTTCAGCTGGATCGGAGCCGTCTGTGTGACCGCCCTGACGTCCTCGTTTCCGTCTCATTGTAGGCCTTACCATCGCCCGGGACACCTTGCCCTTGAGTGTCCCCGAGCATCGCAGAGGATGCTTGTGGACTCCCTCCATTTAATCCGAGCTGCATTTACTCGAGCCACCTCCTGGTGAGCGCTTCCATCAGCTACTAGATTGCTCCTCAGGTACTGAAATTTCTAGACTGGTTCGACACCTTCGCTGTGGCAGTCTACGATGGGTTCGGTGCGTTCTTCCTGATCTTCTTGATTGTGTTCTCATCCCTGAATAAGTGAATGAAATCCAGAAACGAGCAGAACGTCGCAGGAGAGCCGCAACATGCCTCGCAAAGAAATTTCGTTCAGCAATAACAGCTCCAAAGGGAACCTTGTCGATGTAAGATGAACGCCGGTCAGCAGCAGATTGTGTGTGGAGACAGTCGATCCGGCCCCAACACATTGCTTTTCGGAGCTGCCTTTTCAATTTTTTCAGTGGGAGGGGCATTTAGAGCGTTAGATCTTGCTAGTGCGCAGATTGCGCGCCCTTCTCTGCAGGAAGCGCTACGGAGTGCATGCTCAAGGACCCTGTATCCTTCTGTACCAGACACCGCATATCCAATGCGGGGGAGAGGAGCGTGGCCTCAGACTTTATTTGAAGGTAATAGTAGTGTTTTTCGTGACCTTTTGTAGCCTGCAACAGCTGCCATTTTGGTTATTCCGAGCAAAGACACAACATTTGCTCCTAAACAGCAAAATCTCATAAAAACGCAAGCAGCGCCACGTTCAGCTATGAAACACAGCCCGCCCTCCCTTTTGTCGGAATATGGAGTTACAGTATACATCTAATCGAGTTATCGTGCCCATTGTCGTTATCTAATCAGAATCTTAGTAATCTTGCTTCCAGATGAAACCACAAATCGCTCTGTTGCTTTTGTACAGCCTATTATTCGTAGAGGGAGGCTTTGAAGAAAGGAAAAAATTCCACGGTTAGTTGTCGCTTTCATTATATGAAATTACGCAAAAGAAATGTTTCTCATCAAGATTGGCTATGCCAAAAAAGTCCGTCTCTGCAAAGTTGTTCTAAGCCTTTCACCATGTCAACCTACAGGAAGGAACTGGCCACTTTCCGCAGAAATAAAGAATTGATGTTCCAAAAGGCATCAACTAATGGGAGAATCGAGGTAAACTTTTTCTTCTATCATAGAACAGTCACAGTTCGCATCTCAAGGCTTTTGGGAAAGTTCAGTTCCTATAGTAACGATGGGTAAGAGGTATGTAGACGAATGGCGCCAGCGTCATCAAAGGCATGGTCCGCGATCAGGTATAGAAGTTGAAAATATGGCGTCGGGAGGGTAGTGTGGTCCGCGACGAACAACCTTGTACCGGTTTCGCGGCAAAAATTGTCAGGGACAGGCGCTGTAGCGCAAGATAAATTCAGTGACGCCTCGTTTCTCCACTGACCCCGCCTCCAGACTCCGCCTTCAAAGCCCGCCTTTCAGTGGATTACGAAGCTGCAGGAAAAAAAGCATGAAAATCGTCACTTGTACGGTCGTAGAGTTCTTATCGGGGAATCAGCTGTGCGGATGAGGGCGTAGCGTTGGAGATGGAGTTGACTGGGCACGTGCAAACTGGGATCGGAATGGGGTTCTATCTAGAGCATTTGGCATGTTTTTCTGCTTCTTTTTTCTTCACCATCGGGTTACTCACGACCTACATACAGACCCCTAAACCCCTAATCCACTATCTGTTATGGCGAATCATCGCGGGCTTCACCTTTAAGCGCTGTATCAGGTCGCTAGAATCCCTCTCTATGCCTCGCTCCCACGTCCCCTCCACCACCAGCACCAGAGGTTGTGACCGATTTCTCCCAGTCCTCCCAATGCTGACCCCTTTGGTCGCTTCCCAATCATTTTTCCTCACAGGATTTGATGCAATACATGCATCAAATCCTGTGGGGGAAAATGATTGGGAAATGCAAAACCAAAGCATGCCAAGATTCATCGAGGGTCAAACCTGGACACTGATGCAATACAATTACATCTTCAATCAAATCTTTACAGTAGAGCGGTGACGAAAATTCTTTATAGGATGATTCTATTGAAGAAAGTGATGACGACTACGAATTTTATTTGTGGAAGAAATACCTCTACCGAAAATACCGTAAACTTCTCCGAAAATTGAAAGAAGAGAGAAGTGAAGAGGAAACTCTTAGGTAAGTTTCTTCCTTCCATGGTCTTTCCTTTCAACGTGCAACAGGATTTCAGGGCGATCACAACAGGGCAGCAACGTTACAACAGCGTGAGAAATAGCCAATACTACACTTATCCGAGCTACTACAGGTACTTGCAGGAACATCGTAGATCATCTTCTACCGAAAGTAGCACAGTAGAAGAGAGGACGAAATGTGAAAGTGTTCTTTTTTCCGATGCTCCTTCGTTAGGCAAACCGCTTTTTCTCCAACATGCACCCGCTAAGCTGTTCGCGAGAATTCTTTAAGCTCTACCTTGAAAGTGGCAAATGCGACAGCCTAACATTCTAAAGACTCATGAATGAACTGTGGAACCCGATCGCGTACTCGGCTCTCGAGTTGAGTCCTCCGCCGAAATTGCATATCAATTTTATTCTATGCAAGCATTTCAGTTACCCAATTTATCGCTATGCTTATCCGTGCTATGTATGTGGATACGGTTATGGGTATCCCGCATATTTTGGCTATGGAGGTTATGGCTTCCCTTTTCTGTTTGACGGCAACCTTCTCAATCTCGGAATCGGAACCGGGGTCGGCGTCGGTACTCCACTTGGCAATGTTGGTGTTTCCGTATATGACTTCGCCCTAAGTATCGGCATTGGCTGAGTTCATTCAACTCATTCTCTGCCATCTACCTTCTCAACTGGCTTTTCATTACCGAGAGAATGACGCTGTAATTTTTCGCTTTTGACTGTGTTTTATTTGGTTTTTTTGAATCGATTAAGTAGAAGAACTGACGC
This sequence comes from Cooperia oncophora, assembly GCA_036418165.1. Classification (NCBI taxonomy): domain Eukaryota; kingdom Metazoa; phylum Nematoda; class Chromadorea; order Rhabditida; family Trichostrongylidae; genus Cooperia; species Cooperia oncophora. The sequence goes on along the minus strand of MU917556.1, from coordinate 1,319 downwards.
CGACCCCGCATCCAGCGGACATGAAAACTTAGTTGACCGGAAGAGGCTGCGAATCCAAGAATTCCTATCAGTTCATCAATGGGAAATTGCACCCGAATCATGAACACAGTCTACGAATTGTACCCGATCCAACGACGTCTTTCATCCTTCGAGGTCAGCTAAATGTTACGAGATCTGTCGTGGGGTAGTA
>MU917552.1:0-10981 GCA_036418165.1 Cooperia oncophora | reverse complement strand
CCACCGATGTTGAAGGAAAGTTTGGTTGGCTCTAAAAACTAAACAGATGCGACCTCGCGGACAGCGAGCACGGTAAGCGAACCATTTTCTACTACATCACTTGGGTCACAGGTGATCTTTCTATCGAATTTCTTATCCTTTATCAGTACAAAATCAGTTAAAGAGTATAGGTACCGTCGATACAACTATCAACAACGTAATGTCATTCATCGGATAACTCGTGTACCGCTTTGCGGAAATCCTGGGTTTGTGGGGCAAAAAACTCGCTGACACTATTTCAAGTCGGTCGACCATCTTAACGTGCAATAGTTGGGTAAACTTTTGAACAGATACTGAAAGATTGATATTGTACTGCGTTGTGAGAGATCTGGTGAAAAGGCAGTGTGGGAGAGAACCTGTGGTCTCGAGCTCTGAAATTTTCGTTGGGTTCCCATCGCAGTTGTAGTCGATGTGTCGTAGAGGAAGTTTACCTTCACTTGTTTTGCGGGTGAGGCTACAATGACGCAATATAAATGAGCGTAGTAGATGTCGGTAAAGTTTGTTGGTAGTAACTCCAAGAAAACCACTCTTCCGTAGTCTCATCAAATATGGAACAAGTCTGAGAAAGTTCCGTGTTCGATAGTGCGTTCATGTTCAGACGCCGAAAGCTCCGGTTGAAATTGTGAAGCACCGAAGCGTGAGCGTTTGAACAACTAGCGCTTCCGCGTATCACCTTCGTAAACAACCCATTTTTTTGTCACTAGTAAGCAAGTTGCCTAACCAGGTGAATAATACTCGAAAGACCAAGAACTTCATGCGACGTAAATCTTGTGTTCCACATGCTGTTTCCAAGTATTTCCAAAGCCATGAATCTGCGTTGTTGTCACCCTAGAACCTACCCAAAAAATCAAGACACTAAGTCACGACATTTCCTCAAAACCAGGCCCTTCTCCACTTTTCTGGTCGACAAGGTTGTTGTCGCTTGAAATCACCTTCCACGCTAGTTGCATGGGCGGAGCTACCTAGTTCGTTGCGTTTTCCTCATAACCGCTTCCCCCCACCCATTAGACGGCACCCATCAAAGGCGTTTTACAGTGTCATAGGAAGCATCTTCATGGGTCCATCGCATGTAATGCTTAACGGAGTGTTCTGGCCTACAATTTGCGCCTGGCAGGCTCATTTCCAGTAGTCCTGACCACTATTGTAGGGCCATTGAAGAAAATAAGCTGCGCACCAAGATGAATGTGCGTAGGGACAACTCTACCCCGCGCTTTTACGAGCACTTTACTATGTTTCTTGCAGCATGACCTATGGTGCAACATTATGTTTATTGCAGTATGACCTGTGGTGTAACATGGATCTGTGCGGAGTGTCCCGACGAGGAAACTCTATAAGGGACTCTATAAGTGCAGTAAAATGCATGGGTGATTGGCGGGTTGCTTTCTCAACAACTTGGATATGACTCTGAATGAGGCCTATAGCTGCTGAGCTCATGTGGTTCTCACCTTTCGTGCTCACCTTTCATGATCTATCAACATTACTGTAGAAGTAAGCCGACCATTCTGGTCAAAGAAAGAACAGCCCTGCATGCACTTCTTCATATATCCTGCCATCCATGCTTGCCATTCATTACTAAGTGGTTACCAGGCCGAAAAAAGGCTATGCAGGACGACGGCTCTCATAACGTCGTTGTCATCAATATGCTAAGTAGCACCATGCATATTCAAGTAGTTATATTTTTTTAAGTTCATCTTAAGCTCTACTAGTCCGACCGAGCAGTTCTAAGTTGTTTATCCTGATAAAAGAAACCAAAAGTAATTTACTCTGAGTTCCACAGTCAAATATGAGCAGTCACTTTTACAAATCTTTCTCAAAGTGGTCGATGACATCATGCCCTTTCATTTGTATTGCCAACGCCTGCGCTAAATGATTTCTCGACATCAGTCAAAAGTTCTCATAATGTCTCCAGGAAACCCCTGAAAGACTGCTGTAATTTTCCTATCGTCATTACATTACATTTTGATTTCTGGCGCTCTAACGGCACTACAATTACGCTTCGTTTGCAGTTCCAGGAATTTCCTGAAACCACAAATCCTGAATACTCTTACTGTATCGAGGAAGAGTGATTTGAACCGGCAAGCTTGTAGAAGTTTCGCTTCGAAAAAATGCAGGGTAGAGGGTCAAAGTTGCTCAGATGGTTATTCCTTAGCTTTAAGAACTTCTTCCGTCTTGCTATTCGTCGCTTTGCACACTTCTATGCTCCACTCTTGCCTTGCTTCTCTCCCAGAACCTTCATGGATCTTCGGTTTTTTTTTTTTGTTTTTATTTTTTTTTCTTTCTTCGCACAGAAAAACCTGAACAAGGAGAGGCTTTAGTTACGTGACATTTTGGTTTGTTTTGGTCAACCAGCAACTACCATTTGTTCGTCATCCCTGGTTACTTACGTCTTACGATTGTCGGAAGACCAGCATTAAAATTTCGGCGAAACAGCTGGCCCTCAACATACTCAACCTCCCCACCAAATGCTTTTGCCGTAATGGAAGATAGGAAACACAAGTGTTCTGCGCCAAAGAGAGCCTTTTATTTCAAAGCGGACTGAATGAGAACTTGTCTGCCAAGCACTGGATCTCTAGCAAGCTATCTACCTGAATGGGAGTACAGTGGAGTTCCCTTTAACATAAGAAAGCGATAGCAGGCTATAATCAGAAAATAATTTGGTGGCCCTTCCCTAGGCTTAGGACCAAATCCCTCATCTTCATGTTCCCATACCTCATTCTCATGCTCACAATCGTTTTTTCGTACCTCCTGGCACCAAACATCGTTCAGGATAAAAATGGCGTAGAAATGAGGCAAGCAAGATCTCTTATATCACTCTGAAAAACTCGTTCTTTCCTTGGAATTACAGTCTTCTCATTATCTAAAAACGACGTCTTCATTAAGACGTCCAGTTAATGGAACATCGTTCCGCTGCCACGGTCATCATGTTTCACTTCGTGTCTTGGCTATGCACTACCGTTCAGGCGCTTTGGAAAAAGTATGCTTTTGTCGCGGAGGGCACACTGAGGTCATCTTCAGCGCCCGCCGCTCTCAATAGGATCAAGCTTTCACTTCGCCGTTAATCGCGGTTCTGTCGACCGCCCTTCTGGCTTGACAGATTTTGAAGTTGCAATGGAGAAAAGCGAGTCTATGGGAGGGGCCTTGTTGGGGGAGTTGTTGCACATCATTGTAATGATGTAAGTTTGCGAGCAACTAAGTTCAGCGTTTGCTCTGTGGTACGGAACTCAAAACGAGGGTACCATAAGGCGCTTGAGTCTGTCCCTTTGAGGGGACTCAACGATTCTTTTGCCTCGCAATTAGTAGAAAGCTGAGTGTACAATCACCTGCGATGACGATCCATGCAATGTGCGAAGCGAATATGTTTGCAGCTGCAGTAGCGTGCCACTTTCTCCGTGTACGGAAACGGGGTTGCAGGGTAGCGGTACCCGTGATGTTGCCATACTCCGCCCGCGCTATCCGCAAGGTTCAACACACGTGTCGACGTCAAGGTCCCGCAACGGAAGGCGCACTCAGCGGTAGAGAACAACGAGAAATGAGAGGGCACAGATAAGTAGCGCTTTGTTCCATGGCCAAGCGCCTAATTGGCAGAGTGTGGAATCGGCAGCGGGGTATTACTACTCTGTATCCCCGTTCCCTAGCACTTGCAGCAGCGGACCATCCCCCCCACGCAGAGACCAGAATTCTTAGGGGTGGGGGTAAAGTGTGTCTTCAAGCTGGAAGTGTAAGTGACGCACTTTGACAAATTCTTCCGTCAATCCTAAAAAGAGGTCTGATCTCCAGTCTACGAGATTATCCCCAATTCGAGGCTCCACAGTAAGTAACGAAATACTATGACTGTCAAAAGTGGCAGTTCTGGAGCCTCCCTAGTTGTCTCGCCCACCGAAACTCAGGGCCAACTTCTGTCCCGAGTTTAGTATTCTACCCGTGCTCTTGTTTTTTCTCACTGTTAGATAGTACATATTAACACTGGATGATGCAGAGCGATCAGTGAGCCAGAGCGCAGTAATATCTTTCCAGTATATCCCTTTGCTTAGGTAAAACGTGCAGGTCCGGAGAAGTCGTTCAGAGTAGCTGACGGGTCCTCACTTAAGGTGTTCTCTAAGGTTCCTTTTGCTTTTTCATTCCCCTGAGAGTCCTTTAGCGACTATTGGTTTGTTACGGAACGCCATTATCCAGTACACAATCGTGGGGTTTGTCTTCAAGCGGAAACAGAACAGCTGCTCTTTTCCAGCTGTTCGGCAAAAAAGCTGAGAATTTTTTTGAAAACTAAAGGAGGTAACAAAGGATTTCTACAACACACTACTTAACAGTCTGATAACATCCTCATTTAGGTTCACTTCAGTAAGCAGTAATTGACATCACTCATTCACTAATGCTATTTGGTCGTTGTTCTTGCGATCACCAGGTCGGCAGTTATATATTTCCCCCTCACTGCTTATGAATTCATAAACGAGAGCGCATGCGAATGTAAGCCTGTCGTTCTTCATCCCATCTCGCTATTCAGAAGCAGTCAGCCGACTACGACCTATTCACCTCTTCTGCGAATGTGGGCGGGTGAGGGTCTGAAGCAGGTTTTTTTTGAAGTAACACAAGACAAGTTCCTCCAATGTCATCAATTTGCTTTCATTTGTCAAGAAATGTCTCCTTCAACCTCATCTGGAAATTGCTTCGAGCTGTCATCCAGCAAGTTTTTCAGAAGTCCTGATGTCGCTTTCCTGAGAGCCTTTGGGGAGCCTGCATAGCTCATGAGCAATGCAGGTGTTCGTTGAGAGCTCTTCAAGTGGCAGTCCTAAGGAGGGGATCATGCTGTAGTCGCTAGAAGGGGTCGTATATAGGGTTGCGGGAAAGTCAGAGTCCGCTCTGATGGAAAATTGGTGGTGCAAATTTTGAGAAATCGCGAAATTGTTGGGAAATATGCTGACGAAATTTGTTTGAAAGAATAGGTTTTTTCATTCTCTATCCAATGCGAATTACATTTTGTTGTTCTACCGATTAGTTAATATTTTGGAACTAAGGGTTTCTGACACTTATACTCCTTATCCCTGAGACGGAGTAGGCGTGGCATTTGGAAATGGCATAGGATGGGTTACTCGTGAGATATTTCAACTTTAGACAAGTGTCATCATACCCAGTGTTGGACAGAAACACGACCGCAATTGTGACCAAATGAAAAGATTTGTGACCAAAATATTTCACCCAAAGCACAGCCACTACCATGTTCAGTTGGAGTACGCTGCCACGCCCACCGCATCCCAAGGATTTCCGGTCAAGGAGCGAAAAACGGGTACAGTAGTTGTAATGTGATACCTTCGTTAATACATTTTGCGCGCTGTCTCCATCCATAAATGGATTATGAAATCGTTTGTATATACAACTGAGAAGTCTCTCAATTGAGTAAGAGAGACAGTTTTGATAAATGCACTTGTGCGGATTCGAATTCGGCCGAAATGCGCCCAGAGGATCTGGAATGTCAATGAATTGTGGTGGCGGCGGGGAAGGGTTAGGGAGCTCACGGTTCCTTGTTAATCTGACAAGTTTCGTTCCCTTGAGCCTTTGCACATCTTCACCTTTCTTCTTACAAGGCCTCTTCCATCAAAGCCTTCGTTTCTCCAAGTCCACAACAGAAGAACGTCTGTGACATCCCTCATCTTCAAGGCTCAATTCTTTTGGTGCTACTGACTGCTTTGCAGCCTTTTGGTGGGAGGGGGCATAGGATTCCGCAAAGCTTGACAGATAGGTACTACAGGAATTGAAGGAGCCCAACTGGAGGGTGAGCTGTCGTCGTCACTCTTGCGCAAGATTAACGACTCTTTTCACGAACTTTTGTGACATGCGACGAAGAATGGATTTTCTATAACAATCGGCTAGGACCGCACAGGAGTTGAACCGCGAAAAGTCTCGCACACCTTCTCCAAACCCATGTTACATCCAAAGAAGGTGATGCTCACTGTCGGGTGCGGTGATTTGTGATGGGAATTTTCACACCAAAGCTTCCTCATTCCGGGTGAAGCGTTTACGGCAACGAATTGCAATCAGCCCCTGCACCCATGTACCCGTGCGCAGAAGGAAAGAACTCCTGTACACATCAGAGGAATAATATGCCGCATAATGGGTGCTGCGAATATTGATATATTATTATTACACTATTGAACCACTCCTTATCCTCAATATGGCAAACCTCTTTCTCACCGATAGTCCTTTTTTTTGAGCACCCGATCTTTCTGTGTGAGGGAAAGCCCATCAACTTAACTCATGTGGGAATTACCTTTATCGAATTCTTCAACTATAGATCGTTAGCATTTTACCTTGCAGGGATGAGTTCATCTAAGATGCTTCTTAAAAGCGAAGTCTGCGATCATATCTCGCATCTATAGATAGTGGAGTTAGGGTCATGCATTAGACGACAGGATGGCTGATAATCGATAGTGGAGAAGAAAGAGTAAATAAAAACATGCCATCGGCCCTATATACAGCAACCTCATTTCACTTCCCAGTTTTGTGCGTTCCTAACTAATCTCTAATGCTTCCATACACGTGCTTGCGCGCATCATCGCGCACAGATACCCCGCCATCCGCGCCGTTATGAACTCTACGATCTTAGGCAATTATGACTTTCACTTGGCTTTTTTCAGTTCTGCAGCTTCGATTTTCCTAACTGAAAGAGGGCTTGAGAAGGAGTTTGAAGCGAGTCGCTGGAATTGAGGAGGCGTCGACTTGAACCTATTTGGCGTCATAGGCGCTCGCCGCTACAATTTGTTTTGCCGCGAAGTCGCTACTTAGGATTGTTCTACGCTGAATACGTTACCGGCGCAACGCCTATTTTCACTTCGTATACAATGATCGAGGAGCGTATCGTTCAAAAGTCCTTTTTTCGATGGAAACTGATTGGCTCACATGCAGAGGCCGAAAATACGTTAGAGCTTTGGCTTTGCAGGCGATCTACGATCACCGCTCGTATCGTTCTCGTCAGGATGCCAAGATGAAGTTACGGTGGCCTTTGGCGAAACTTATTAAAATTAAAGTAGGCAAGGGGTTGTTGGCAAAAAAAATCTCAATTCAATTCCATTATTCACTTCTTTTGTAAGCAGGTACTACAGGCTCATGAAAATGAATCTCTATCGTATTATGACGTTTCTGGCCTAAAAAGCATGTCACATCTCTGAGTTGATAAAAAGACGTAAATTTGCAGCGGAATGACGTACAACGTCGGTGATCTTTTGATGGTTGATGCCAACGGATTTCGGTTGCCAGTTTCGGCAGTGAGGGATTACAGTTTTGGTTGAGGTCTAATAATGTAAATCCCTGACGAAAAGCAAATTAAGCAGCGTTCAGGGAACGTCGCAAACGAGGCAGGCGCTTCGGACGCCAGCTAGACCATTCGATGCGCATGCTTTCGATTGCATCGATCGCTCGAACGTGCGACCGAAACGCTGCCGTCGCGAAGTCTGAACGCTACCTAACGTATGCATTGCAATAGTTTGAAATTTCGCGGCCCTTGCAGGGATGATGTGGTATAGGTTTAGAGTTCTCAATGCTATCCAACTCTTGCGAAATGCGCCACGCTCTTGACTTTCGCTCAGAATCGTAGAGGCATCTGAATGCGTATGACCTCCAGAGTCAGTCTTTGATACAGTGTCTTTATTCTTCTAGCTACGGGTACCTAGTCCAGCGCAATGAACGCCCGGGCAATTTCATGTTGCTCCAAGCTACACCCTACCGTAACCACATCTATGAGGGGAATCTTCTAATGGATTGATATTTAACAGACTCTTTGCACAAAGCAAAGGAAACCCACGAAAATTGCTCATGTACTGCCTCACAGAGTAAGGCAAAAAACTCATTTCCATTATGCTAATCCCAGTTTTGCATAAAAAGTTCTTTGCACTCCACGAGGAGCTTCCTCCTATTCGACTTGCTCATAAACTCTTAACCACAGTCTCAGGAGCTATAATTCTCTGAAAGCGTTCCTCTGGGTGCTTGAAGGGCAGTTGCAGGTGAAGTGAAGGACACCTACTCTTCCAAACTTTCCTGGAAGCTTTAACTAGGTAGGGAACTTGATGGACAATCTAGCGAAGGCTTTTTTTAGGTCTCTAATCATAGTTGTACTTTGTCACCCGTACTGGCTGAAGCGCTTTAGTGCCCCCCTTCCTTGACCTATGCCTCACGTCCTCGTGGGAGAACTAGTATTGCTTGACTGAGTTTTGCATGCTTCCCAGAAACACGCGAGGTCCATGAGGGTCCCTGTAATGCGAAAGCTCAGCAATCTTAGGTCTGATCAAGCGTACTTTCTTGAATTCTTGCTTACATACACTTTCCACGATGGTTGTCGATAGAGGCAAAACATGAGAGTGTGGATGCTAAATGAATTACTGATAAGAAATGAGGAGAGAAGAAGCGTCGAAAACTCCTCAAATCGTTGCTTTCAAAGTCGATTTTGCTAGCATGCTGGTCTCTTGCTGAGCGTTTCTGTTCTGAATAGAGTCGCAGAGACGCTCACCAAAAGAGCAGGCGAGCTCAAAGACCTTACTGCGCACGCATAGCGAAAAAGTCGCAATTACACGCAAGATTCGTAGGTTCATGGGCATTCAGACCCACTATTTCTAGTGTTCTGACCATCGTAAGCCCTTAGGGCCCACACTATGTACGCTGTAGCAGCCAAGTTGGCACGCCCTACGCTGCGGACTGAAGAGAAAGTGATGTAGTGGTGAGTGGCACTCTTAGAAAGCGCACGGTGCGATGATCAAATCCTGAATCGGCTTCTCTCTAAGCCAACCAAGCCTTATATTCCTCCGAGACGGTAACTTGGTCGGGTCGTCTGGGAGGATGACAACACTGACATCGGCTGGACTCCGCAAATCATTGTGTAGGCCACATCGCATTCAATAAGCCACTACGATTCTGAATGGAAGTAGAATGCGTGCCGCATCCCACAAAGGGATTGACAACGGCGAAGACTTCATCGTTTATCCTCAATAGTGCGCACTGCTCTCCTCACGGACGAGATCTGCCGCCCACGTAGAAACCGAAAAACACTCATTCTGAAGGCGGTCTTAGCGATTAACTATGCGTCCAATCCCCTATTCAACTAGGTCACCTGAGTCCTCAGCCACTAAGGAAGTGTCCCTTGGCGGCTCGAAAGGGCGCAGGCCTGTGGAGGCTCAGCCCAACTTGCTCGTGCCGTCAAGATAATGCCTGCGTGCTATCTTGTTCCAGTTTTCTGATTTTTCTTCCACTTCTGCCACTTTTCGCGTCTTGCCGTTGTCTCGACAATCTCATTCATGTACAGTGATCATAGTTAGCTGCAGGAAGCAGGATCGGATCGAGGGCGGTTTTGTTATTTCTCTTCTGCCCATGAGTCAACTAGCATTTACACTCTTGTTTTTTAAACTCCACTACCTACGAACTGCGTTACGATATCTCTCTTTAACCCTGGAATGCACACTAAATGTAAGCGAGTTACTTCACCAGGTCCATGGTGCGTTATTACCCCGGCCTTAACAGTATCAAAGAGTGAAAATCTCATGTTTGATGTGATGGTTGCAAAGCTTACATATAGTGCTCGGACTTCATTCATAATTTCCTAGCCACTGGTCCGGAAGACACAAAGTCACTCTGTGTTTCTGCGCTAGCTCGTCTCTGAGAAATTATGCATGCAGCCTAAGGTTTTTTGTTGGGTATGACCTTTTCTACCGTAATCCCTAGAGAGGACCTTCGCAATGGCGAACTTAGACTTTACTTTATGTGAAATGGGAATTTGGACGCAGTCGTCTCCTTCCTGAAGTTGCCCAAGAAGGTCTCGTGGCGTAAAAGTTAGGTCGTGCTGAAAAGCAGAGATGGCACAGGTCGAATTGGTTTTGTTACCTAGGCAAACATCACTGGGAATGTGCCAAGTCTCCGGTCAGGGCGTCCAGCCAGTCGGTTTTCTTCTGGAAAAAAGCCTACTTTCGGAAATGCGACAATCGCGATCTGTCCCAAGAGTAAGATCAACGCTCGCATTCGTGTCCGACAAGGGGTCTTCAGGTTGTGGAGCTCTTTTCCATAACAGTTTGCTGCATGTTGTGGAGATTCGTGCGAGGACTCCATAATGGTAGTTACTATTAGCTGCGCCCTTCTCAGGAAGGTCAAAGAAAGAGTGAATAGTGAGTGATGCTTCCGATCTCCCAAGTGAAATCATAAAGACAGGAACCCTTTGCCTGAACTAAATGTGTCCAGAAACACCAGAGTCCCAGAAAGAATAACAGAAGACTTTTCGGCACATTACGGCGACAGGGGGCATTTTGCACTTTTGCTACATGTCCACAAGTTCATGAGGAACTCCTAGGGCGTATTACGTCACCTTCTTGGCGTTCTCAGAAGCGCGCAGAGAAAATGAACCAAACTCTTGTGGTCTGTGCATGAAGCTCTGCAACATGCAACAAAACCTTCCAAAAATGGACAGCACGACCTGAAATTCCTTCCTTACCAGACCAGTTCTGCCTTAGCGGCACCCCTGCCGAATTACTATTCTGACTCAGACTGTTTTTGTGGCTCGTGCGTCTTCTGGAAGTAGCTCAAGCAGTATTAAAGGGTGCAATAAGGAAGTGCCTGTAAATGACGTGCGCCAGCCTGCGATTATGTGCTAAGACGTTCTCCGACAGCTTCTTTCTTGACTTCTCCGCAGTCTTCAGTAGTGTACATTTGTCTGTGCATTAGCGTGTGCACTGATTACATCGTCATGAAATGAGCATGATTTGCAGCCAACGAAGCAATAAAGGAGAGTATGCTACAAGAATCTCTAATAAAGAATGTTTCATCACGGAAGTTACACTTTTTCGTATTCTCGCGAGGCTTCGCTTATTCCCCTTAGGCTTCGTATCCCCTTAAGCTAACCCATTACCATGGCAATTTATCGACTTTTAGCAGCTTACAAGCTTATCTCTTTACTAATATGGCATAGCCCCTGCTA
>MU917550.1:764-11650 GCA_036418165.1 Cooperia oncophora | reverse complement strand
GCTTGATAACAACCATCTAAAGGCAAATGGTTCTATAAATTTCCTTGACGAGATACGTCTAGCAGGACAGAGTTCGGCGCCCCTCAGCAAGCGCTGCTTGGCACTTTCGGAAGCAGGTACCCTTATAGGGTCCTATCAAGCTGCAAGATACCGACCCGGGCGATCACCGCGCCCGCTCGCCCACAGGTGTCTGACCTATGCTGATGCGAATCGCTTCATTTGCGAAGTACAATAAGGATTTGGATTGTTATGTAGCGGCTGCAGTGCTGCACCGATACATGAGTACATGTACGTAGCCAGATCTGCCGTAGCGATTGTTGGCACGATGCCAAAATCGCTCCATAAGTCGTATAAAACAAAAGCTTTTTGGAGACTTTTGACCGTTTCACTTCGCTTTCCCGCCATTTTCCCCACTATATGCCACTTGTTCTTCCATTTCACACCGAGTACCAAATTATCGTGCCTTTTTCTTTCCTACGTGTACTCTCATTTATGTAATGTAGTTGTTAATCAGTAGCGGTTGCAAACTCTTTACTATTGTTTTTACTGGATACATATACACACGGTAGTTTATCAAGCAGCAGTAGCCTTGGTGCGCTTGACCGCCGCAACAACACGTTTCCGTGATGGACATTTGCAGTAGTTTGCATCCTCACCAGGTCCACCCTAAATGCGTAAGCGTTAGCATAGTGCTTGAAGTATTATTGAAATTGACCCCTCACCTCATTGGCACTAGGTCCCATTGGACCAGGAAAACCGGGATTTCCGGGCGATCCTGGCTCACCAGGCTCTCCAGGTGGTCCCATTGGTCCATTGCCACCATCACGTCCCGAATAGCCTGGCGGCCCTGCTGGTCCAATTTCACCAGTTGGTCCTTTCGGTCCAGCAGCACCCTTTTCGCCTCTTGTACCATCGTTTCCAGGTGGTCCAGCTTCTCCCATGTTTCCAGGTTTCCCTTCTGGTCCATTTTCGCCTGGCATTCCTTGCATTCCTGGACTTCCTGGGCGGCCTGGTGCTCCTGGCATACCTTCTTCACCCTGGAATCATTAACAGTATAGCACCAAGGAAACATGCTTGACAAGTATGTTTTTGTATAGTGTGGTATGAGTTCTTACCATTTTACCAGCCTCTCCTGGAGGTCCCATATATCCTGTTTGACCCTTTGGTCCGGGTGGACACTGTCTGCAGTTACTTGTCTGCACTATCTTGATTTGATCACGAGCGATTCCTACGATGCCGATCTCTCCAGGAACCCCAGGCGCACCTTCAAAGAAAATAAGCTAATTATTTCCCCTGATAAAACAAATGAAAATATTGAAAAACCTACCAGGGTCACCATTCAGGCCGGGTTGACCAGGCATACCTTTAGGACCGGCTGGACAAGCATTTCCTACTTCGCACGCTGAAATTATCAAATGTTATTCACTTCATCGTTTTTGTCATCACCAAACAACATCTCTTGCACCAAGCGACCAACCCGAGTCAATAAAGGGTTTGCTGAGCTGTGAACGAACTCGATCGCGCTGACCAAGCAATTCCCTATTAGTTAATAACTACTGTTAGAATTAATTATAACTTACTGCAAGTGCCTTCAGTAGCTTGACGTCGTTCACGTTGAGTGACACCGTTAGCTCGAATTTTCTTGAACTCCATACGAACAGCTGTCTCTACCTCTTGGAATTCGTCGTTATGTACCTGTAACTAGTTGCAGATTGCTGACAGCTGGACGAAATTATAGGACCATCTCCTCTATCTCTGTATGGCCCATTCTGCTAGGTCACAAAAGGAACAGTCTTGATGCTGGGGCGTTTAAGGGAGGCTGGATTTGACGCGGCACCAGTGATGATGTTGGTGGGGAGTGTCTGGGGTCCTGGGCTTGGCGGGCTGGCGCCGTGCCAAGCCCAGGACCCCAGACACTCCCCAGCGTCTGCAGTGAAAATGACTGTATGCCCATGCGAATGACAATAAAACGTAAGAGATAAACCTAAACTAAGAGATAAATAAACCTTCATGGAGTCCAAGACTGTGTCGATCTGGCTTAGCATGTAAGGAATATAGGACAGAGTAGAAATGATGGCAATGCTGGACAACCCGATGGCTATGAAACTGGACGATCTTGTCGAATCCATTTAAGCTACCTAAAGTAAACAGTAAGTTTTTCCAAGGGCTTGAAAATCTCTCCAGCGCACGGAACTGCTTTGATGGTAATTATTCTTATGCTAGTAAGTTATACAGAAGTAGAAGCTTTAGTGAGCAGTATGATCACGCTGAGCATCACAATAGTAAAGAAAAAGGGGGAAGGAAAGATAATATTCTAATCAGTAAGATATACACCAAATTCGACAAAATTACATAAAATAAGTAAACAACAAAGTTAACAACAATGAGTATAAGTTAGTGTAGTGATGAGAAGATGATGATCTGTTTGAACTTAAGCCGTAAGTAAATCTACGAAAGCTACAGTGGCTCCATAATTTTCGGACTTTTCAGCCCTAGCTGTTGAGCAGATCAAACAACAAATAATTGAACAACAGAAAGCCAGCAGTAGTAGCTTGTTTTAGCATTTATATAGCGATGCGATAAAGCTATGCGCGTAATGAATGCGATGTGGCTACCAGTTCTCGTGTCATACTAGTTTTTTTCTATGCTTAGGACGAAACAAAACCACTCTGACGAACAACAACAAAGCGCATAGCTGCTTTCAGTGATCTCATTGATGAGGCATAGCAGATAAAGGGTATCATAATAGGCTATACGGTGAATTCTTTGTAAGAGAATATTTTCAGGGAGCAGTACAATAGTGGGCGGAGGAGGTGTAGTGACAAGTGGCGCGTTTAACACTCACGCGGCCCTGGGTTCAATTCCCGGGTCGACTTCCGTACTTCCGCCCAAGCCAACTAAGCCTTCTTTCCTTCGGGGACGATAAATTGGTACCAGTTTCGTCTGGGAGGATAAAACACTGACTACATCGGCTGGCCACCGCAAGTATAGGCCACATCGCATTCAATAAGCCACTACGATTCTGAATGGAAGTAGAATGCGTGCCGCATCCCACAAAGGGATTGATCAAAGCGAAGACTTTCATCCCTTTGTCCTTTTAGTACAATAATGTTGGGTTGGAAGGTTATGATGAATGCTCATCCGAACTTGTTCTGTGTGTCTACCCACGAGAAGAAAAGTGAAAGTTCAAACAAAGATAAAGTGTACGCTAACCTCCGCGGATCGTTTTCGCCATGTGTGAGGTGAATGGGTCCGCAGTTGCAGTAGCGTGTACTCGGGTCCCTTCTCCCTATTCCACCCACGCCATTCTCAGGGCATAGCACTTGCGCCAATACGAAAATCTCGCACCGACCGCACCGTTAGAGGTAGAGAAAAACCAGATGTGAGAGGGCACAGACAAGCGCGCGTTTGGCCACGATCGGGCGTGTGGCTGGCTCTGCTGCAGCGCGGGAGGAGTATGGGTACGACACCTATGTAGTACAATCGTCAGCCCTGTTGCCGTGCATGACCGGAGAAGGTAGCGCCGCAGCTGCGGACCCATCATCTCGCACAAGGAAACGGCCACCCTTGGAAGTAAGCGCACCCTTGTCTTTAAAGACAATTATCGCGATCAAGTATTGCGGGCAATTGTACTCTGTCATGCACCAGTATTCCATAGTTAGCTTCTCAGTAGAAAAAGAAGCAGAAAAATCTTCGGGAACACCTTGAACCCAAACCTACCTTTAGCAGTGGGGGCGGGGCCTGGACGAGTGTGCCGGGCGTGGCTGCCAGAATTCGATGCGGCAGCCGCAATTGCGTCCCAACTTTCGAAATAGGATACTTTCGAACGTAAGGCAGCGTTCATACTTGTAGCCGCTTCGCAACGTACTGCAATTTCCAACGATGGGATGATTAGAGTTGCTTACAGAGAAAATTGGGAAGGTTGCTGGAGTTTTCTTGAGAAATTGACAAGAAAAAAAAAGAAAGAAAATGACAACAAACCCCACTTGACAACAAATCTCCCTACCATTGGAAAAGCAAGCACTACATTCCATAAGCAAAAAAAAACTCTAATGGTTCCGCACTTTCACACATGTTTACAAGCCTGACCGAAGTAAGACCTTTAGCTGAGCTATGAGCCAACTTTGGCAAAATGCCAGTGGGACCGCGGGCTTAAAGGGACGCGCGGGCTTTAAAGGGACGGATGCAGTTCGGGACCAGACGCCTCGTCCACCTACCGTCTCCGTGAGCCTAGCGAGCCTTGTCGAAATTGCGATAACTTCCTCATCGCGCGCCATTGATGGATAAAAGCGGGATCATCTTCATCAAGGCGCAGAGGGTTCCAGAAGGCGCGAAGTCATTTTGAAGGCCTCTCGAGCGCGGATACTGTCTTTAATGTACGAAAACAAACGGTTTTCCGGGTGCAACCCTCATAAAAGCTAGTCTAGATATTTAGGTGTGGGTCAGGATTACTGGTCACATTCATCCATTCTACCTGGGGACTTTGGCACGCATGACCGTTACATTGTGGCTGAGTCTTATTGTTAATATAGCATGAGGTCCTGTAACCAATCCGGACTAAACATCACATCCTTGAGTCGTGGAGGGCGTGGCTGTACCTTTTATTTGCAAATAGCGTAGGATGGATCATTCCTAGGATGTATCAAAATGAGACAAGTGTCCCCTGTCTTAGTTTTGACAAAGACATGATTGCAATCACCTCCAAATGGAAAGATTCCACCGAAAGCACAGCCGACGTCTCGTTCAAAGAGAGTGAAAAGCCACGCCTACCGCATCTCGGGGATTTGGTGTATGGAAGGCTTCGCTGTTTTGCACGGCACTAAATGTTGAAGACCGCGCTAATGGGACCAGTGCTGTCAGTCACTCGTCACTATTCTATAATGCTACTATAATTCTGCTAACAAATGCGCAATTAGACACACCTCATGTACCCAATGTGAGCGCAAAACTTGTATGTAGCCACAATTCCATCCTCGAACTGAAGTGGCCGCGGGAGTCTTGTAGCCTCGAGACGATCAGACAGTCAGAGCTTGTTCATACCTTTGCAGTCGTACACACGAGGACGGCCAATTAACCGGTATTCCAGGATATGAATGAACGAGCGGAACATCTTGAGTAGCTTACCATGTTTACTGCCTTGTCTGTTATTAGGCTGAACGAAAGGTCCTTCGACATTTGCACAAGTTGTTCCATGAAAGTCTAAGCAGGGTTCGAACCTTTTGATCCCTATTAAATCCACCAATGGCTGCTGCTTCTCAACCCATTCTACATATTGATTAGCTGCGCGCCCCCAGGGGCAACAGAGGCCACACCCAGAAACGACGCTTTTCACCATGCCACAGTGTGCCATTAGTATGGGCGCTCGGACTCTGGAGATAATTTTTCACCATCAGAGTTGGGCACGCAGGCCACCGGGAATAAATGAGGATCTTCTACTAAACGCCCTGAGGCGAGGTCGAGCATAACCACCAGCTGCTTGGCAACTAGTCTAGGCTGCACCTACCAAGTAACTATTAAGCTTCTTTGTAATTCTGTTATCGGGAGAAGCTAGACACAAGCTGAGTTGAACCACTCCGACGAAAAGCGATGAGTAGTGGTGGGTGAATCCGTTCTCCCTAAAATTACGTTCTGGCACAGATAGCGGTTGGCTGGTACGAAAGAATATTGCGCCTCTTAACAGACTCTGCTTGGCGCCTTTCCCAACCAGAGGCACTGTTGTGGCGCCTAATCACTGCGCATCATGCCTACCCAGACGCCCACCGCAACTGCCCGCCCACAAACGGTCATCGACGCGGGTACTCCTATCGCTTCATTTCTGAAGTGCAGCTGATATGAAGCGTTGCTGCATGGATATGTGAACACATAGGTTCAGCCGTACCTGTCAAAGCGGTTGCACGATGCCAACGGGAAATTCGTTCAAAAGTGCCTTCTGTATAGATGTACAATCATCCAATACCGTGCAGAAGAAAAGTGTTTTCGCAGGCCCTTGATCGTTTCACGTCGCTTTCCCGTCATTTTACTCCAATAAAGCACCCCTGCTACTATCTTTGAGCAGATAACGTGATAAATTATCGTGCCTTGTGCCATTAATGATTAAGGAAGCCTCCAAAGGTGGAGGTGGTGTAGCGACAAAGGGCACGCTTACCATTCGCGCGGTTCTTGGTCAAAGTCGCGGGTCGAAGTCGCCGAGGCTAATCAGGCCTTCTACCCCCCGGGAATGGTAAATGGTACCAGATTCGTCTGGTAGGAGAGGATAAAACACTGACCCGTACAACGGCTGGCCCCGCAAGTCACTGTATTGATTCCTAATGGAAGCAAAACGCGTGCCGGATCCCGCAAAGGTATTGATCAACGGCCAAGACTTTATTCTTTATTCCTGCCTTTATTCCTTTATTTCTGCCTTAAAGCACTAAACTTTTTCCAAAAATTGCTAAGCTTGCTTCCGCGTTAGGGGCCAGCTATAGGCGCAAAACGCTGGTCATAAAGATGGTCCTCGAAATTAATACCGATGACAAATACTGACCGGCTTACCTTTTTCTTGTTGTAGTTGATAGTAGTAGTGATGCCGAGTTGCAAAGAAACTAAAAGATGCTAAATCGCTAAACGATGCTAACCGTTAAATAGCGCCGACGTGTTATGCCGATATTATTTCAGTTTGATAAGAAGTTCTACGAAAACACAAACGTCGCAATCTACGAGATAATAAATACTCGGCTTGTATCGGATCGCAAAGCACGAAAAGCCAAAGACGCGCTCCGCAATTACAAATTGTGTTTGCTGTTCAAAGATAATTCGTTAATATCGGATTCAAAGGCACTCTGCGACTACTTGGTAGGTATTAGAAGCCGTCATGCATGTAAGACAGGAAAGTATGCAGCCGCAAATAGTGTAGCGTTTTGCCACTCGGAAAAGCGTAGCAAGAACTTAAGGTGCAGCATCTGAACTGTGTTGGAGTCTTCATCGGTCTGGCTCTACCATTAGTAACAGATATACACTCCTTATCCCTGACCAGGAAAGGTCAACAGGTCAGCCCGGCCATATACAATGAGATGCACATCATTGTACTCATCTTGACACGGTGAACTCGAAACTATCTTCAAAATTTGCGGAACGATTCTCTGAGCGGAGTTATGGAGGTTTTCTTTACTGTTTTTCTTCTTCCAGGCGCGCTGGCGCCGAAGCGTTGGCACCTGTAGTGCGACTCGCAGCGCTCTTCGCGCAAAATAGGTGTCATATTTGTGTTCAGGGGGTCAAATAACCCCTAGAGACGTCATTTTAGCGAAATCTGAGTTTCTGACTCAACTTCGAAAAAATGGGGTATGGATAGTCATGGCTAACTGATAGCCAAAAGCCATACTACGACTAGCACTGGTGATGACTGGTCTTCGAACTGAAATAACTCTTAAGTCATGTCTTTTCGCAAACAACAGTACCTGGCTTACTTATTTGTGCCGTCTGCATCATTTTTCTGATTACCGGTAGGAATTCCATCCCGAGACCAGTCATCGATGGTAGGTGAGCTCGTAACTGCCGCTTATTACCCATGGAATAACTCACATTTTCCAAGTTAGGTCGAAATATCAGATTCGGCTAGGAACTTGTTCCCAGAGGTAATTTGACCCGCTGAACACGATTATCATGGTATTATATTGCAAAAACCCTTGCGACATGTACTACAGGGGGGGGCAAGCACAAGCACTCTTCCAGGCCACAATGGGTCTACACTTTCGAAAAAAACTGGTCGCAGTTTCCTTACAGGATAGTGCAGGTGAGCAGAGGTGTTAGAAGCTTTGTCGGCCATGTTCTTGGACAAATGCAAAAACAACGCGCCCTGCCGAGAACCGATCCTACAGCGTCTCGCCTAGTAAACCAACTCGCTATCCGCTGCGCTCTACTGCCACGTTTCAAGTGGACTTCATACTTATATGTAAAGACGCTTCCACGTTTCCTCGCGATAGCATGTGAAACAGCCACGCGGGGATAAAACCCTCCATAACTCCGTTCAGAGAGTCGTTCCGCAAATTCTGAAGGTAGATTCGAGTTCACCGTCCCAAGACTCGTACAACGGTGTGCACCTCATTGGAAATGGCCGGGCTGACCTGTTGACCTTTCCTGGTGAGCCAGAGTAGGCGTGGCATTTGAACATGGTACGGAACTGGTTACTCGTGGAATATTTCAGTTTGGGACAACTGTCATCTTGTTCTGTGTTGGACAGAGACACGACAACGATTGTGCCGAGACGAAAATATCTCACCAGAAGCATGGACACCTTCAGATAAGTTGAAACGTGCGGCCACGCCTACCCGACCTCAGGGATTTCGAGTATACACCTGCGCTGTCCGGATCAGACGGACAAGACTACCGTAATTTGCCGCGTGGTCGCTCGCGGCATTTCGTGCGGCCATGCGCGACGAATTCCCAGCGTGTGTCAGTTAGCCTATTAGAGCAGCGAAATTCGCACGAGTTTGAGTGGAGACAAGAGTCCATGACGGGCGATATCGCATTTTTCATCCCTCCTACACTCAAACTGGAACGGCTGGGCAGGACGACTAGACCAGAACGACTAGTACGTCGGGTGTACCGTGGCTCCCCACACGCACCAGCATGGGATATTGCGATACTTGTCTCGAACCCACTGCTGGTGTGTTGCAGAGCCCAGGACACAGGCACGACTGTCTGGTCTCTGGTCGCGCATGCTGAGTGTCTCTGCGTCTCCTCCCCGCATGGACTGCTTGTCC
Source organism: Cooperia oncophora (assembly GCA_036418165.1). Lineage (NCBI taxonomy): Eukaryota > Metazoa > Nematoda > Chromadorea > Rhabditida > Trichostrongylidae > Cooperia > Cooperia oncophora. The sequence goes on along the minus strand of MU917550.1, from coordinate 2,912 downwards.
AATGCTGAAAAGCAACTGCACACTTGCGGCGTTTCCGCTCACAATCGCCATTGGTCAGGCTGTCGTACGACCACTAGAGTTCCCTGCTTTCCTTCACAGCCTAGTTTTCATTTCTTGAAAATTAATGACGAAAATACCGTAAGAAGGTTTTTTAAGGAATGAGGTGTTGGTGTGTGCCAGAGACTTACTTGAACAAAATAATTTATTCGGTACAAATCAATTAAGCAACAGATTTACATGTGTCAGCACATCAAACAAGCAAGAATATGACATGGTGGAACCGTACAGCCTCAATCGAGTATTTATGAATGACAAACAATGATGAAAAACGAGAAATGTAAAGCTCATCATATGTTTAAATCAATTATATCCTCAATATATTTATGTATATATTGTGTGATATAAGTGTGAATGAAGAGCTATATAAACCTATGAAAACGGAAAGGGATCAGGTCCAATAGATACAATTGGCTCTAGATGATCCTTTCCGTCTACGATGATGATGATGATGATGATGATAATGATGATGAAGAAGATGACTGATGAGCCTTAGGCCGTGAGATCATACGCGCTTTAGATGATAGCGAACAAAGAAAGAAAAAAGAAACAGATAATGTGAAACAAATTTGAGCAGTAGAGTTGATCTGAATTTCCAAGGGTTCACACGACTTTTATGAGATATGCAAACGGGAAAGTTGTCGATATTTACAACAAAATTAGCTTTTTTTAGAAAACAGATATAATGGAGTGTTTCACAGATAACCCGTTGAGAATAGCCGGGATAATGACGGCAGCAAGAAGACCAACAAATTTCAAATATAGGGGTGCCTCAACAGCGATCACAGATGGTCCTGCTTGCCTCGTTGCATTGACTTAAACCGTGATGCTGTTCGACCAGAGTCATCTGGGATGAAAAATATTTCAGCAATCATAGTCTTTCATATGCCACGAAATATTTCACTAATATCTACAACAATTTCAGTTATCCGTCAGACGGGACAAAGCGCAGTAACGGATTGAGGGGGCGTATTTACTACGCCGATGGGTTTGGCTCGGAAAGCAGCAGAACTGTCCCATCGTTCGTGTCAGTCGGTCCTCGAATTTTTGTCGCTTAGCCGCTTCAACTGCTGGTGGAGAATGGGCAGGAGGCGTGCCAAAGCCCTTAGGACAGAAACGCCCCATCACTCGCAGCGAAAACATGGTATGTACCCACGGCAGGCAAATATCTCCTGAGCAGCTGGATGTGAGAGGTTTGGGTGGCAGTGGATAGAGAGGGGAGAGTACGTAGGTGCCAAACGATTCTCCTCCCCGTCGCCACGACCTGCTTGAACCCCCTTTCAAATCTTTGCACTCTCCAAATTCACGATTTTAGGGGTGAACACATAGGAACTAGAGGTTTCATGCTTCCGTCCGGTAAAAGGGTAACAAAGAGAAATAAGGGCCGTAGGGATAGAACACGAGGACGAGCTGAAGGACGGGCTAGACCTCAAAAGGATGGAGCCATCAGGGCATTTTGCACTCGCCCTACTTCCTTTTGACAGCTCATGTTAACTAGTAGGTCCCCTTCGGTAAGATCTATAAACAGTTGTGAGTCTGCGAAATGATGCAAGTGAAGCACCTGCAGTTCTAGAAAGTTACAGGTCTTCACAACACCACTCATAGAAACTTACAAGTCTTCACAATGTGGCCCCTACAACCTTCGCCGAGCAAGCATTTGGTGGCTCACTAAGCTAATGCTGCCGCATTTCAACCCGTGGCGTCCTTCCATCGTAATGGCAACGCGCAACCCGCTCTCACATTTTCCACGTTGGTTGTGCTTTTCTATGTGGCAGCGGAAGTCGGGCATTTCCCACGACGTGGACCGGACTGAGTAATGAAGGGGTTCTAACTATCAGGCAATCGCGGAATGTGTCATTAGGTCTGCTCTCAATCTTATTTCTTCGCCAGAAATGTCAGTTCTGTACTTGAAACTAATCCCGTAATGAAGGCACCCCTCCCTTACTCTTTCAAAATCTTCTCAACCAATCACAGCATAAATCATGTTCTGGGTTTCATTCCTAAAGTGGTAACCTCAACTTTTGCACAGCTCTCTTCGCTGCGAGCGCTGGGGCTTGATCTGGAGCGGCACTAACACGGTTTTCACCCAAT
>MU917548.1:0-11551 GCA_036418165.1 Cooperia oncophora | reverse complement strand
ATCGCGCCAAATGACCGCCTACGCATCTTGCCAATCACCGCTACCGAAGATACGGCTGCATATGTGTACCCATATATGCATGCAGCATCACGGCCGCTTCATACCAATCCCTTCGCTTCATAATTTGCTTAGCAAATGAATGAATACGAGCGTCAGGAACGGTCGTCCATTTGTGGGCGGGCGGGCGTGGCGGGCGTTTGGGACGAAGTTGTGGCTTGATAGGGCCCTTATAAGGGCACCTTCCTTGGGGAAACCGCTATGCAGCGCCTGCCCAGGGTCGCGGAATTCTATCCTGCCAGGAGTATTGATCCTAGTCGTCTTGGGGGATTTATCGTGCCAAGCTGCCTTTAATGAGTCACGAAACGTCAATACCGAGGTATTCTCTTAGACTACCTCCATAGTTTGCGTCACCGTTCTGAACGTGCCGAGCGCAAGCCAACGCTTTCACCGACTGCCCGCGATTCAAAACTACCTGGTTGAATCGCTTAAAGCGGTGGCGTACCCTCAAACGCTAAACTGATATCTGTACTTTCCTAGTCGCTCAAAACGCTGCTGGCATTAGCTGGCTTGACTTTATCCGAGCCGAGAGACGAGTTCTCCCGCCTGGCCATTCGAATTTGAATATCAAAGGGAGGTAAAAGATGCTACTGCAGCGCGCCGGCCGTTTGTGATTCTGACTGAGGTTCTCCACGCTTTTATATTTCTGGCACAATCTACGTGTAGGACATGGCCAAAAATACGTGAAAAGATGCGGGTTATAGTCCATGTGTGGCTTTCTTTCTAGGGAAATTGTCTTGAGGATTGCTGACGCGCGGGCAAGTCAAATCAGTTTTTTGTCCATTTCAGGCCCTGACGAAGGCGAAGACGAACGTACGCCTAATAATAAAGCCATCCAATTTTGTACAGGCTTGAAGAAATACGAGAAGGATATGTGCGAAGATAGGGAAAAAATATGCAACGATTTCCTGCACTGCAGTTTGAAATTCTCTCGCCCACCGCCACGGGACGCCCACATTGAAGATTTTCCGCGCTCATCGCCAGACGCTGCGCCGCGTACGACAATCTATGATCTCCTTATCCGAACGCTGGCGTGCACTAGATCAACCCATACTTTCCTGTCAGGGCACATCGATGTGGGGAATCCCCAACAGGGGGCGGGGGAGGGGTCATAGTTGCTCACTGTTGGGAGGGGGGGGGTCGTATTTACATTATGACCTTGCCTGGCCTTTCTAGGAGCAGTGGTTGACTTTTTCGTGAATTTCCTGTTTCATACGTACCCCCTCCTCCCTTCCCCCCCCCCCCGCCCCCAACCCCCGCTCGACGGCTCGATGCTCGATTCGATGAGGGGGAACAGAGGGCCAGAGGGGGGAGGTGGTCGTACCAGCCCCCCCCCCACAGGAAGAAAAGGGAGGGGTCGTACGGACTCGACTAAAATCCCCAGCCAATGATGTGCCCTGTTTCCTGCCGCTACAACCCTGACAACCCTGCTGAACGCTTAAAACGCTGACAGAAAGTACGAACGCAGCTCTACGTTTATGTTAGACGCCGGCTCAAACATGTTTGATTTCCAGTTTTCCTTTTCTCATTTCGCATGTGCCTTTTTTGTACAATATGAATAGCGTGGCCTCGCGAACTGTCTAGAACTGCAACCATGAGAGGAGGTATCATAAGAGTAAAGACGACTGCTGCCTCATACCACTATAGCATCAATGAGAGGTAACGTACTGTCTTCCTGTAGCAGAATATCGCGCCAAATTCCTTAAAATCAAACAGCTTGTTAAACGTATGCTCTTCGTGACAGGGCCTTCAGGTTCATCCTAAAAAACGCAAGTATTTACGTGAAAAGTGTAAATTTGACAATTTTGCAAATTCCTACCGTTGAAGTCGCCAAAATTCCTACCGTTATATCTCTAGGAAGAAAGTTGAAAGCATGCCGCCTTATCGCTTCTATAGCTGCATGTTTACTATAACCAGGATGATGAGGTGTTTCACGTGGGAGTTCTTGCCTATAGCGATGTGGCTGTGCGGGAGCCAGTCCATCTCTGAAAAGCAAAACAAACATGCTCCTTGAGCACTGGTGTGACGCTGCGTGAGAAAGATGAGCAGCTAAGGGTAACTTGCAAGAAAAGTGAGACTCACTTTCGTCTTTGCAAAGCCATCTTCAGAGCTGTTTCGTTCGCATGATGGTCTTGTACATGCGTTACTAATGACCATCTGAATGTAGAGACCATAAACTAACTTATCGAGCCAGTAACACATAGGAAGTGGTTCACCCCCAGCGAAGCTCAATCCCCTACGCGAAAACCCAATTCCTTGAACGGCTTCTTCGCACCTTTTAGCACTGAATGTGGCGCTTAGGGTATAGTTTCGCTCGCTACATATAAAGGGGCGTGCCCGGCCGGGATAAGTTTGACGTAGCACCAAGCCGCGGCTTTCCACTACTTGTGTGAAACTGCGAGCAAGCGAGCAAATGCAGGGCACGCATCGGCGTTTGTGATCATTTTCTGAAAATTACGACCCCCCCCTAATTCCATACTAAAATACGACCCCCCTTTTGGGAGTTGGTACGACCCCCCCTCTTCCAGCCCTCTGTCCTTCCTCATCGAACAGAGTACTACCTTTTCCCAAAAATTTTGCTGTTCGACCGGGGGAGGGGGGGGGAGTAGGCTCGTCAGAATATCAAACTATCATTTTCAAGTGTCGGAAATAGTAGTGCGTCCCTGGACTGACCAAATACGACCCCCCCCCCTTTGTGATGATCACAACGATGGCGTACCCTGGCGACAATACTTGCATCACACGTCGCCCATATGTGTTGTTTTTCGCCAATTCTTGCCGCTTACCCGTCTTAACGACTGGTGAATAACGGGTTTGGCGCCGCGCCAACCAACCCGCCTGACGGGCCCCTTCATAAGTAGCGAATCCGTTACAACGCAACGTGAATACATAAGAAATAGGAGTAAATAAGTAAAAATAAACATACTTGCTCCGTAGCGTGCCATCACATCCTGGCCATTGGCACACCTGATCGAAATCATCTATGATGTGCGTTTTGGCAACATGTGAGAGGAGTGAAGGGGCATTTGCAAACAATGCGGCGCATCCATCCCATTCGCACATGTACTCCGCCAAGGGGTCGATCTGCAACACTTTCTTCTCCTGAATGAAGCTCTCAGTAAAATTGAAATATTTGGATTCACAAATAAACAGATCTTCCAGCGCTACTTGGCTTCGAGGGGGCATTTGCAGTTTCGCTGGTTTATTGCGTTAATTCATGTCAAGAAACGGGTCTCACTCTGGTCAGACCTACAAACTCCTATGAAGCTGCGAAACTGTTGAGTGAGTCACTTCGGTCACACGAGTTAGCAGGTCTTTGCAGGGTGGCCTGTACATACTTAGCTGAGTGCTATTCGGTGCCCCCTCCAAGCCAAACTGTCCCAACCTCCCCGACTGTAATGCCCTTACCAAGCTCTTCAGAACAGACTGCGAATTCTTCGTTTCGGATGCCTTATGATGAGAAGCCTTTTCATCATCACTATGCTCATCGTCGGATGTTGCAACTCCATTTTCAGTCTTCCCATTTTGTCCATTTGTTTTGGTATCCGAGTCTTGTGGGGGCTGTGGAGGTTTGACATCGGCGGGTTTCGGCTGCACTTCTTCCTTTCGCTGAATTCATAGTTTCATCACTACCATTTGGACAAACAAAATCAAAATTTTCAATCAACCTCGGTATTGATGTCAATCGCAGGGGATGCGCTCCTTGACGAGCAATTGCTTCTGAAACAATGAACCAGTTACTAAATTCATAGGTAATCCGTGTTACCCGACTCTCTTATAAACACTCACTTGGCAACACCATTAATACCATTGACAACAGGCAAGGAGGTTTGTGCATTTTTCGTCAAGATTTGCTTCATTAAGGGATGAGCAGCAATTGTAGCCGAGTGTGGTGGCGGTTGCGGTGATGGTGCGACAGTAGCGGGAACCATCACAGGAGGCACAGGAGGTGGAGGATTGTTAGGAATTGATGCTGCACTATTAACTGCCTGAGCAGAAGCTGCAGGGGCTAATCCTAAAGAAGCAGCGTTATAAGGGTGTATATGAAGAAACCAATTTCAACTCACTGTGTGGCTTGACCAATCTTATGCCATGTGCTACCATCATCAGCCCGTTCTCAGCCATTTTGAAAACAAGCTCGGGGAATATCGATCTTAACAAGTATCACAATGAAAATATTCACATCAGTTCAATGAAAGAAAAACCGGTTACTCTCCACGGCCCCTTTCCGAAGAACAAGCTTGTTATCATGATGCACCCGTAAGCAGATAGGGACAGAAATCAGTTTCCGAGTCCCCGCTGGTAATTTGTGTGCCCCCCCCCTCCCTAGGCGTCGTTCATATTTTGCATCACCGTTTCAAGCGGCCAGTAAAGTATAGGTATCGATCCATCCTACAGTAACGGTTCGGTCGACTAAAAATGTATGAATATCGATCTAGCGTTTTGAGTGACTGCCCGCGAGAAGTTTAAAACTACCCGTGAAACGCTCAAGACGCTGGCGTACGCTCAAAAAGCGCACGCAAAGTATGAACGCAGCCTTAACACGGATATCAATTATTTTAGCAGCAAAACGACATCAATCTCACTAAAGTAACGAATTTACTGGAAACCTGTCACTGTGCATAGTCTCTTTTCTGAACACAGGTCTCACATCCGCTTAGTGCCAAAGTGCCTGCTACCCGTGCAAAAGATGCCGGCGCTAAAACAGGTCTGAGACGTGGACGAAAGACGTTTTTAAAATTAATGGTCTTCGAGTTCACAAGAACAGATAGTTCCGGTAGTGAATGGGAATCTACCAATAGGAATCTACCAAATCTTCCCCCAAGGGCGAATCAATTGAAAATCAACCTAAATTTTGAGTGGTGAAACCGTAAAGGATGAACAATGCTAAGAAACTTACTTCATAACGTTGCTGAACATCGCTAGGCTACCACTAAGGGAGTGGTACTGATTTCGCAAATCGTCGACATATGCCGCATAGAGCTCTCCTCGAGGAGTCACCGCACCGCGGTCCAAAACGCAATTCTGTCGAATCCACTGTTCTGTGAGTTGATCTACCTGAAGAAAGGGAACGTGCGTGCCAAGCCACAAGTGATGCCATCATCTTTTTTGTACTCAGGAGCTTATACAGCCCAAAAATCATTACTCTCACCACACCTTTAAAAAATTAATGGGTTACCCTCGACTTGACAGCCGCAAGAATGGTCCTTATAAATCTTTATGTGAGCCAAATAAAGTTTAGGTTTTGAGTAGATCAGCGTCGATAAGGCCAGGTTAATAGACAGCCGGAATGAAGATGGATAAGAAGAATGGAGTCGAATGAGAAGGAATCAGAAGGTGGGACAGAATTAAAAATGGCGCTACTCTTGTTCGCTGCGGATGAAGGTGAGTGTCAGGCGGGACGGGCTTGGTGTGGTGCCTAACACGTTTCCCCCGTGGTATATCATTCCCTCCGGTCATTTTTTACCAACTTTTGCCGCTTACCAGCCTCAACAACTGGTCGTGAAGGGGTTCAGCGCCGCGGCAAACGTATCGCGCCCTAGACGCCTCTTCATCCGCAGCGAACAAGAGAATATAAATGTGAATAATAAAATGATGCCAAATGTTTATCCCCGGACCACCTAAACTACCACTATAAATCTAGCATAAGAATTTTTCACAGGCGTTCATACTTTGCGAAACGATCACGCAGACTATACAAGCGGATGGCCAAAAATGATCGGGCTCTCAAACGCTTACCTTGTTTTCACTTCCACCACTTGAAGACACTGACGGAGTTCCTGTAACTTGAGGAGCAGGAGCAAAGTGAGTGCGTGGAGTGCTGGGAACAACGGTGACATGGTGATGAGGAGTTTGCTGCACGTGAACTGGCGCATGCTGATTGTGTTGTTGCTGGTGTTGTTGTTGTTGTTGTTGTTGTTGTTGCTGCTGCTGCACTATGTGGCGCATTTGCTGTGGTGGGCCAGCAATCTGTGTTCCACCAGAATACAACACTCGTGGCTGAAAGCACTCCCATAAAAGCGAACTCTAAGCTTTTCACAGAAACCCTAAACTACTTTAGTCTAATGTGAACCTGTTGGTGCGTTTGCGGAGTTTGATGCTGAGCCACAAACTGTCCATGGGATTGTTGTTGCATCATAGGTTGGGCTTGGACCTACAGCCAATTCATTTTTACAAATTAAAGCGGAATTGCAAGATAGCAAAAATAAACGAACAAGGTGTGTCGGCTGATATTCCACCACTTTCATGCCAGCAAGTCCTGCCGGTCCAAAACTGACAGCCTCCAAGGTGGCCATTGATACCAGTTGCGTAATAGCACGTGGCATTCTCGGGCCAGCAACTGAGCACGCACATATCTGTCCACGTTCTCCGAGATCTGAAGCAAAAAAAATTTCAGCATTAGATATCTTTTAACATTTCAAACGTGGGATCACAACCTTGACGTCAGGGCAGGCCATCGTTGTGATAATCACAACGGGGGTCGTATTTGACCGCCAGGAAGGGGGTCCTATTTAGTCTGAGAAATTTTTTTCTTGTGGTTGATATCTCTTGTTTCACGGATGTGTACAGAAGGGGAGAGGGTGCGTATTTGGCTGTTGCTTGAGAGAAGAGTCGGGACTGCCAAAGATTCGCATACTAGAACATACTATTTCGATAGTTTTTGAAATCATTGACGACCCTCGAAATTTCCTCGTTCTCCCCCCGCTCGACCGAAGATTCTTGGCTGAATGGAAATTTTTGGGGAAAAATGGTAGGAATGGAAAAACTGGTAGGAGTTGGGAATTGGGAAAATCTAGGAAAGTGGTAGGTAGCATGGGGAGGGGGTCCGTATTTGAGGGTAGAATCAGGTGGTCGTATTTTTCAGGAACTGATCAGAATTGCGATGGCTGGCCTCCTGGCCGAGGCACAAGTTTAAATGTACGTCTCTAAAAGTCTCCTTACACATATAAATGTGAGGAAAGCAGGTAGGACAGGCTACGGTATCGCTCGCTGCGGATGAAGGATCCTGCCAGGTGGGTTGGTTTTGGAGTGGCACCAAGTCCGTTTTCCACTAGCTGTAGAAGCGAGCAAGCGACAAGACTGTATCCTATCCTCGTATCAAGCAATTTTCACCAACTGTTTGTCACTTGACGTTTCAGCAACTGATAAGTTGGCGCCGCGCCCACCCGTCCCGCCTGTTATGCCCCTTCGTCCGCAATACGGTATGAACGGCATCACCATTGACGGCTACTTATTTCGGTGGTTATTCACGGGTTCTTCTTTTCTGTCGCACCCCGGGTTAGGTTTGATCCCTCATTAGTGTTCTTGACAGCAAAATGCCTGGTACGATTCAAAGACAGCTCCCGCGATAAAAGTGTCAAGCATAATTGCTGATCAATTATGAAACAGTAGCTGATAAGTAATTCTTCAATGAAGGAAAAAAAGCAACAAGAGCCTCAAAGAACACCACAAACAAAATTGCTCCCTTACAGTTACACCGCCCTGCGGTCCGTGGCAACCCCTGGCTCACAAATCGCTTCATGGCATTTCCCAGTAGTGGGACAGACATCCAATTCAAAGAATAATGAATATGAAGAAACAAAGGACACGGCACACATCGAGAAGAGGAAATTTCAATTGACAAAGGAAGTCGTGCGAATGAGAAGGTCCGTAACTCGTGAAGTGTTACCTTACGAGATGGGTTGCAGTTGACTGTATGTGCTCCCAATGAATAAAATGTGATGAAGGAGAGCAGAATTATTTATGGGCACGAGCGCGGTCAGCAAAAAGTACATGCAGTTCCGATTAATGCCCGCCGTCCCAACAAAGAACAACTGAGCGGCTCTCCGTCAGAGGGCAGCTAGCAAGTGAGGCGGTCCAACTGAGCGGGCGTTAGAACTAGAACTTTGAGCGGCTGTAGCTCGCTCCTCGCTCACTGTGGAGTCGCGAGAGTGGGACAGTATCTAGCTTGGGGGCTGAACTACCTGCACAAGGAAGGACGACCATGTACTACTTGAGCGCGGGGGCTGTCTTTAAGTGCGCGCTAAAAGTTGGAGCGCGTAACGTGTTTAGGAGACTTGGTGACAAGTTTTCAGCAACTCGACGCGCTGGAATGTTTTGTCGCAGGCGCGTGGCACGAATGTCAGATCCTTGGCGCCATGTAGATGCGACATTCGCATTTAAGCGGGTAAATTACCCCCCCCCCTCCACCCCCTCCACCGTTGCGATCCCCTGAAAACAAAGTATTGACAAGATTATTACTTAAGTGAAGTTTTGGTAAAAATTTGGCATGAATTCAAAGAAATGGGATCGCCAAAAGAAGTAATGCGTTTTCTAACATGTTATCCTTGAAAACCTCCATGATATGTAAGTTATAGCGAATCACTTTCGAGAAACGGATTGAAAAAAGATGCAGCCACAACTAGTTTTGTACACCTCTTCACATTGGAATATGCTGCAGAACGCAAATTTTACTGCACACGGCACTGTGATTTATTGGTGATAAGAATATTATCACAAGAATGCTGATTATGGTCATCAGTCTTGATCCCAAGCAGGATTGTAACCCTTAGCTCACCTTTTCTGGGCCAATGCTACCCTTTTACCAACGGCGGCATAAACAGCAATTATCATGATAAAAATAATAATGGTTCGCCAAAAAATAACGGGGATGACTAAGGGGACCGGTTCCCGGAAGATAATGAGAGAACAGTGAAGAACAATAAAACTGATGTTTAAGGCATTCAAAATGGGCACTGACGCAATTCGGTGGAGGGGAAGAGAAGAGAGTGGAAACCAGGCGGCGCATCTGCTTCCTTTCTTCACCGAAGCCAAAGAATCGGCTTTGCAAAACGCAGACGACTAGAGTCGTCGAACTCAAGTCGCACAAGGCACAGTCGCGCTGCCCCCTTCCAACCACGTTAGGCAAAAATTACCCTGAAAGATTCTCACCTGATAGAGACACTCTAAGGTGTAGACACACATCATTATGTCTTTTATACAGACGACATTGAATATGTGTTCAAACATTTTGCTATCCAAAAAATCGCATATTGTCGACTCATTCCCTTCGAAACTGCTGAGTGCCGTGAGTATCTCCAAAGAGCGTATCAACTGAAAAAAGTTCGCAAATGAGTACGAGTCGCCACCACTAAGCAACTAAGGGGAAATCAACTTACCTTGAACTTGTCGTTGCTAAAAATTCCCTCTTTCACGATTCGGAGCAGAGCATGATCAGAACAATGCACCATTTTATGCCAAGTCAGATCAACCTAAAGTGAATATAGAAGAGCGAATCGAATATCAGCAGGTCCAACAAAGATCGCTGAAAAAGCTGATGCTCTTCGGCTCAAGGTGGGGCCGTTTCGCTTTTTTGGTGGTTTTCTTACTAGTTCCTGTTAAATTACACGTCTCAAATGGGTAAGACCTAAAGCCTCATGTCAACACTAAGCGATGCTTGGATACTACATAAAGGGTTCACAGATCTTCGCATGAGGCAACTGCAAGTAATGATCCATAAAACCAGCAAAATGCCCTCGCCAAGCCAAACTGCGCCAAAAAGCTTTCAAAACGAAAAGAATCAAAAAGAAATTACATCGCAAGCCAAGTTGCTCAAGGTATCCATAGCCGCGGTATACAGAGGTGCCCACTTGCTACTGGCACAAAGAAACAGGAACCTGAAATAAGAGTTCTGTACCAATCACATGGGTTTTCACTCGAAGAGTGCGTTCATACTTTGCGTCTGCGTTTTGCGCTCGACACCTTTCCGAGCCTTTCGAGCGATATTAGCGGTTTGCGCGTTTTGAGCGACTGGAAAAGTGTAGGTATCGATCCGGCGTATGCCAGCGTTTCGTGCGACAGAGAAAGTATAGATATCCAATCTAGCGTGCTTTATATCTATCTATCTGATGCTTTCACTGAAAACGCTGGCGTACGCTCTAAAGGCTCTATCGATACCTACACTTTCGCAATGGCTCGAAACACTTGAAACGCCACAGATCGCTGAATTACGCTCGAAATGCTGACGCAAATTATGAACGCCTTCTAAGGCTGAGTTCGTACTTTGTGACATATAGACAGACAGAAATAGATAAGAATGTGGAATGCAATAATCAGGAGATTGGGTAGGAACCGAGAACACAAAGTACGAGCGCATTCAACAAATGTATGAAAAGAAAAGCCTGGAAAAGAAAATACCTAAATAGTGGCCAACACTGAGCCATTGTAACTCTGTTGATAGGCTCGAACGACAAATTCCTCACTATCGTCGAAACCTTGAATGAAAGTTACTGGTACTATTCGAATGACTAATCAAGCAGATGATTATACCTGGTTGATTCTCCACGACAAGGGGTCTTTCACATCAAACTCTCTTTCTAATCCGGTGAATAGATCGCCGTCGGAGTCCTTAGAGAGAAATATTATTTAACTTATCATACGTACTTGTTTTATCAAACTGATATCAACAAATTACGACTAAAAGAATATGGGCTGGTCATCAGCCTAAAACAAGAAATGGAGGTTATATTCCAACGTACCACCTTCTTTCCCACAACATGTGGTGCGAACTTCTCCAACATGTCCTCGGGAATTCCAGCTGATGCCCAGAAATTGGTGAAATCGCGGCCGCCATTACATTGCCATACAGTAGCGAGATCCGAGATATCTTGATCTTCTAGAAATGATGAACGACTTGTATGCACAACAAAGAACAAAACGATATTGTTTCATCATCTTCTCTCCGCTCAGTCATTCCCTTTCTCGAATGTACCATGCATCTGCTTCCATTCAGAGTCCTAGAGACTTGGCTGAATGCATGCTGGCCCACAAAATGATTGGCGAGGGTCTCCTGATGTACAGGTCACTGTACTGATCTTATCAGACGAGCCTGATACCAGTTCAGTAGCCTTCAATATATGAAGGACCTGGACGGAAAACGATTCAGAATTTGACCGCCTGGCCTGAGGGTAAGGCGAGGTTTTTCGGGAGACTAGGCGATTTGCGAGATTGCGCGACGAGAAAATGTATGTAGGTATCGATCTGGCAATAGGGGAGATTAAACAACCCGGCGACTAAGGGGACCCAATGTTTCCCGCGATTGCGCGCCAATAGAGTGATTGGGTGGGATTCTCACTTGGCGCCGGTCGCTAGCGATTGCGGAGAACTGGCGATCGGACGACTTACGAGACCGAGCAACCCGGCGATTTGAGAAACTCGGCCATCTGGCGTTTGGAAGATCGCCGTCTTTCCGAATCCCTGCAAGCGCTAGCGACCGGCGCCGAACGATACCCAACCACTCCTTTGGCACGCAATCCCTTTGGAGGACTTTGAGTATCCAGAATCGCCAGAACGCTCAATATTCGCAATCGTCAGGTAAAGTATGAATGCTGACCAAGCGGCGCAACTCGCCGCGGCACCACCCTCCTCCCCTGTGAAGAAAAAAAAATGCTTGAAAACAGCATATAAACAAACCATCATCGAAGATTCCACAGTGAGCAATCAGCAAAGTTATTAT
>MU917543.1:0-11560 GCA_036418165.1 Cooperia oncophora | reverse complement strand
TCTACCGTCATTTCCTGGGCAAATATGTACTTTTCCATAAGACCTTTCATTCGGAAATGAATTTTGCCCCATCTCATCCTCTAGATCTCCAATCGATTCATCGACAAAAGTGGGAACTAATCCCAGCCCCGTCAAGTGACGATCGTATCCCCTCATGTCATCGTTGATTTGATCTCTCGCCCTCGAGCACCAATCAGAGCAATTAGGGGCTGAGTGATCTACCTCATAATAGCCCATTATAGCCTATAAATTATTATGAATTACCACGGATAGAGCAACAGCCCTTCATTCCCTTGTTCATTTAACTTTATCCAATGAAGTGTAGAATCCTTCAAAGCTCTCTTCTTTTCCACTCATGACAGCTCGTTTGCATAATTTCCACAGCAACTGACAGCCTGACTGTAACGAGCAAGAATAATTAAAGGTCATTGAAACTTTGATAATCTTGGCACAAATTTGTTAGTTATTCATGATTTCCATCAATTTAAATTCTTAGCTATGGGTTCCATGGGATACTCCACAACTTATTTTCAGATCTAAAGTCTGATAGGTACGGTATCAAAGCCAAGTACAAACGGAGAATTCAACTTTTTTCGCACATATACTGAAAATGTCAAGAGATGAAGGCGAAGGTGGGTGGTGAGGGGAGTGACAACTGTGCTGCCGTGACTGTTCACTTTCGGTGGAAACCTTTGGAAAACGTCAAGCCTACTAATTTGCAGGATAACTAAATGTCAAATTAATCGCGGTTTTTTTCATAATGAGCTCGCCTGAGATGATGAAAACACCTCTAAGATCGTCAGCTGGCCTTTAAAGCTATTGTCAGAATGCAACATGGTTCGAGAGAATAGTCGGATGCATGGCGCATCCCAAGAGAGACTGCGTATCCACCCATCTTTGCCACTAAAAGTGTGAAATTTTCGATTATTACTGGATAATTAGCTATAATTCTGTGTTATTACTACTAGTGTTTTAGTATTTTTCTAGTGTTTTGTACTGGGTTGACCCGTAAGTGATGGCTTCTCTTTCTAATTGGAAATTTCGGATGAAAATGGAATGTTTTGTCCTAATTTTATAAACTACTTGGTAAAGAATTTTTTTGCTCCATGAGGTAACTGATTTGCTGCACCTTGATTCTTTCTATGATTCTATTTTCATTCAATTTGGGTGCTGTTGGAGTGCGAATGTCGACGAAATTGAGCATTTTTCGACGCCCTCTTTTTTTCTCAATTTAATTGGAGCGCTGAAACCGCAAAGGCCCTTTTGATGAGTGTACTACCAATAAGCGATGCTAAAAGATTTTAGTTTGCTCTCACCAACAAGTTCTCCACCGGATGCCTTATTGAGTCCTACAGCGACTTACTGACCCAGCCTATTCATTGAGATTCACACCAAAGAGCGGGATGGTGGATCTCACGAAAGACTTCCACGTTTTTAGTCAAGCTCACTTTCACTTACAGGAGAGCCTTCAAATACTTGGTGATGGGGTACTGCGAGGAGCCGCTGCTCGAAAAATCGTCTCATGCGGAGTGCCTTCTCAATGCACTTCTGCGCTACCTTGGCATCATCTGGGAGAGTATAGGAGATAGGAACTAATTTTGGTACCTGAGTAGCTGTCCAGCTCATGCGGAAGCATGCTTTCAGCAGTCGTACGTTACGACCCTAATTTCGTGTTTCGGGAGAAGATTGTGTACACCTGGGGAAAATTCCCCTGAATCATAAATTTATCCGTTTCTATGATTTTAAAATTAAAAAATCAACAAAAATTAACTCTTTATTCTTATGATCTCAAGCTATCGCTTCGCAGAGTACCCCACCAGTAGTTGCCGGCTCCTCAAAACTACCATTTCTGGTAAATGATCGGAGGTGTCAAACTTCCCGGCTTGACGGCAAATTTTTGGAAAAGTTTGGCAATATGATCGGCCGGTTGTGGGGAGGAGGTAGTATGGGTAGTATGGTGGGGGGGGGGGGGGAGCAGAATACGTCGGGGAAAGAGTGGGAGTGTCGTGTTAAGCGAAATTATCCTAAACTGCCCTGTGTCAACTACAAGTAGAGGGCACCAAATTGTACGATTGCCACAGTGATAACCCTGAAAGTAAGGCATACTTAAGCTTGCTGGGGGCACCGAATGGTACTCAATTGAGCCAGTACAGCCTACTCACACCATTTTCCAGCTTCACAGGAGTTTGCAGTTCTCACTAAAGTGATACTTCGTTATTTGAGCTAACAAAAGAAGCTAACTAAAGTGCGGTATGCCCTTCTGACCCGAACAACGCCGATTTTTCCTTACTGGACAACGCAATGTCCACCACCCGCGGTGGACACCGTCCTACGGGGTTGAACGGCTAGTACAACTTATTTTTGATCGAGAAATAAAGCCTGATACCCATGAAATCTCCATCAAAACTGGAATATATGGAAGAAAAGCGGAAAATTCCATCATTTTCTCAAAGTTTTTCATGTAAAAAATGATTCTACCCCGATTTTTCAGCTGCGCTAACTCGTTCCCAACTTCATCAGTTTTCATATTCCTCAGTTCGAAATCGCCCCCATTAGGTTTAGATAGATCACAGTGCAGCGAGGTTATTTATTGATTGCCACCTAGATCTATAATTACTTACAGGAACGCCCACGGGAATGACCTACACAGTACCCGCGCTCAGATTAGCTATTGCCCTTATTCTTATATCGACCGTTAGAGCAGGTGGGTTATGCAACTTCGATTTAATCATTAACAAATTTCCTAATATTTTCAATTGTTCAACTAATTAATCAACGCTATCATTAGCCTAATAACCGACTATTTATTTATTGAAATGGTGCCAAACACCACCGCATACCATTACCCCTCTTCCCACAAAACTGAACACATTTTTTCCATATTTGTTTGTTTCATATTTTTTATATTCCTCCTTTAAAGCGACTATATTCAGAGAGTAAAGAAGATTCGTTGGCAATCGCTAGACGCTGCTGCCCCAAGCAGGCGGCTGAATGCTGTGCTGAAACTATTGAGAACAGGTATGTGAACTTAAGGCGCTGGCCACTTGTAGGTGGTACTTCGAGGACTTTTTGTGCAAAACTTGTGCTACGTGAAGGGGATAAAAATGTTCGCCTTAACCCAGGGAGGCCTGGATGGGTGATCCAACTTATGTAGATGAAAAGGGTATTTTGCGCTACAGTAATCCCAGGTTCGCAGAAGAAGAACTTCGAACTCCCCCCCCCCGCAGGTGAACGGTATTTATTTTCTTCATGTTGTATGTCCCTAATATAAAAAAGGAAAGCAGTTGACTAAAAACACCTAAAACTTAAACACTCTGATGATTCGTTTCTTCCTCCATGAGACGAACCATCATTCCCGTCGTGCTGTTCTACTGACGATCCATCGTACTGTGTGAAGTCGAAAAGTGAGAAGGTGCTGGCAAGGGTGATTCAGAAACGGGTAGTAATTAGATAAATCAGTAAAGAGGAATTGTGAAAATCGGAGATAGAATCGCCTTACGGTCTCTATTCATATGAGGACCTTACCGTAGGCTCTTTTTGTGTTACCGTGGAGCGGCGCAGTTCGGCGACGGGGGGGGCATTTTGCACTTTTGCTACTTCCCATCGACGTGTCGACCTATCTAGACAGCCTCTTCTCGAGTTGACAGGTTTTACCATGATGGCTTGACGACCTTGCTCCAGCTTCACAAGAGTTCACAGGTTTCGCTAGAGTGAGACTTGTAAACCGGCCTAGGAAAGCAATGATAATACAAAATGCCCCGTCGCCGAACTGCGCCCTGTGGAGCTTTTTTGAGTCTGTTCTTCTCAGCACTGTACTGCGATGTACATACAAATTTAAGAAAAGGTTGAAGGATAAAGTCTTCGCCGTTGATCAATCCCTTTGTGGGATGCGGCACGCATTCTACTTCCATTCAGAATCGTAGTGGCTTATTGAATGCGATGTGGCCTATACAATGACTTGCGGGGGCCAGCCGATGTACAAGTCAGTGTTTATCCTCCCAGACGAATCTGGTACCAATTACCGTCCAGGGGAGCAAGGCTTGATTGGCTTGGATGGGAGCCGATCCCAGATTTGATCACGCGCATATTAAGCGTGCCACTTTACACTACGCCACCTCCGTCTCACAAATACCTTTAAATAATCTGCAACGCCTTATTGTAATCATAGATCTGGGTGCGATTCTGCTAATATGAGGCATCTTTGGTGCACTAGTTCGTACAGGTTAATCACAATTGCACACAAGCAATGTGCTAAAAAACGCGAAAAAAAAGAGTTGAAGGAACATTATCAAAATGGATAAGCAAAACAAAGATGGGTTGGCTCTTATACAAATAGGGCATTCAAAGAGCTACGTATAATACTGGAATTACCACAAAAGGGATGAGCAGTTTTGACTCAGCCCAAAGGGCTAAGGAACTCCGAAGTGGGTGGAACATTTTGAAGCATTGTCGTTCCATTCAAACACTAGTCAGAGTTTTGCACGAGGAGTCCTTTGAATTTCCCTCAAAGGTTATTAGCGCGGGCCCTTTGTTTGCGGGTCAGATGATAAAAATCAGATGAACCGTTCACTTAGCTTGCAAATACGAAACTGCCGTTCTGAAGCTATAACGGCTGCTGAACGGCAGTTTCGTGTTTTCACCGTTCTGTTTATATATAGGTCGAAACTAGCTCTGACTTATGTTAATGTCCCGTTGTAGAACTACTATTAGCGCCCTTGTTTCCAACGCCTTTCTTCACATGATTTTCAGGCTCGCACTCAACTGTTCATTGCCTTTGGAAGGCCTTCTCTCTGCATCCAATTGTATCCAAACTGCCATGTATGGAATGAAGAGCTTGAAAAGGATACAAATCGAAGGTTAGGCAAAAAACCTCTCTATTCTGTGCTCAGCCAATGACCATGCGGTCATCCCGTTACGAGTATTCGTCCGTTGGAATGTCAAATTGATGGTCGTATTGCATCATGACCAGAATTTCGCCTTTGGCGCTGCCCTAGGTCTAGAAACATTAGTGCTGCTGTCTTAATGACTAATTGTTAGGGCGATATGGCGTCCTTTGGAAGGAAGCGACACGTTTGTCCCTCAGGCAGAAATGGAGCGAACAAATAAGTAATAGAATAGTTGAAGAGAAAAATGGATTAGATTGGGAAGCATCCATCATTTTCTACAGAATGAGCCATACATTCGGTTTTCGTTGGATATCGTAGAAACCTTGGAAGATTAGGATAGCAACCCCCCACGAGTCCTTAAAATAATACTGATACTACGTAAATAAGCTGCTTTACTATGCAGTTCAAAGCTGAAGTAAACACTCGATTTCACCTGGAAGAAGGGAATTCGTTCAAGCCCTCAGCTGATGAATAGCGCTCTTAACACTTAAAAACCAGAAGGGTCAAGCTGAAGCTGAAGAAGGTCCCACCATCTGCATAAGAATCTCATTCTGACACAGAAATAGGGGATAATTTCAGCAGATAGCATGAAAGTTGATAAAATTAAGTTAGTGCATCGAGATAGTAGCCATCATATTTTCAAAATTTTTTGATCTGAAAATATTATTGTTATTTCAATTTGAATAAGAAGCTGGAGACTTATCATAAAAGTTTGTCTTCAGATGTGGAATGCTGTCAAGTCTTCTCTAACGACTTCACCGACGAATCGGCAACCTGCCTTTCCACATGTACCGGAGCCGGTACGATCGCCATCTCTTCAGACGGTCGATAAATTTAAATCGATTAGGTCTTGTCGTCCCGATGACGAAAATTATAAGGTTGGTTTTAAAGTACATTTTGGAACTACCTGGTATCCTTCACTGCTCCACCCTCTGAATCGGGCCATATTCTGATCGTATTTTGTCCCTAGGGTGGAGGTGGGTACCCACTAAGTTTATTCTGAGGGGTAGTTTGACGGTTCAGCGAATTTTCCTTCGAATTGCTCGCTGTTTTTCAGACTTTGGTGCAGGCATCAGGTGGTTTAGAACCCAGCGGATGTGATACTCGTGTTCCAAAACAAATTACTTCGAGGACGAAATTCTAGAGGCGTCCATGACAGGGGAATTTCCGTCAAAGCCTGACTCGAGTTTGAAGAGAGGCCAGTGCAGATTGAACGGTGCCTGACATCTTCAATAGAACCAGATTTTCAACACCTTTCTATTTGAAATCGTAAAATGGGAAGCTGCTAGGGAATGGGAGGGAAAAAAGATGAAGCACTTTGGGTCAATAAATTCTGGAATCTGCGCGAGACACTTCCTTCCTTAATCGTGATCCACTGGGATACCTGAAGGGTCTTGGAGAACGCTCTGCAGCTGACTGATGAATTGGAGGCCGCGGATCAGTCAGTTGGAGAGGCTGTACATCTGAAATCCCTGGGTAATAATCATATTATTATTATCTGATCATATCCATGGTTCATAATATTATTCGGGTGTTCATCACAATGTGATGAAGTAGAATACATTTTGGTCAGCAAAAACAAAAAAAAAATCGTCTTTCCAAGCCGCCCAAGCAAACTCTCACCAGTGAGCGAATATGTGTTCCTACTTTCGCTCTGCGCAAAATTGACTCCAAATTCTAGTTCTTAGTTTATAGCAGGCATTATGTTGTTGTAAGTCGCGAGGCGAGGATAGTATTTCTAACCTTGCTTGTTTGGCGCGCTCTTCGCTTTCCAAGACTGAAAAGAAGTAAGGATCCAAATGAGGAACTAGTGCTGCTTCGAACCCGATCGGGCACTGCGGGAACGTGCCTTTGACTAGTTAGTATTGGACCGTAAAGTCGCCAACTTTTTCTTTGTCAAGGAGCTTGGCTTGGAGTTATTGTTTTTTCAATTTCATCATGAATTAAACTGCAATTTTCCTTTTCAGTGCTTCCGCCGATGTCAGTCTTTTCTACGGTCCAGACCTACCCGAGACAAGAAATTCCCGTACTTAGCCGTCTGTGATCTTGCCAGTCGGCTTCACCAAATTTGTATCATCGGGCCGAACGTTGAAAGAACTGAGGATACTCGTAAATCTTACCATCAGGCCTCTAACCACCATCCCATTAATTGGCACAGCAGTTGGTAATCCGTACATCCCCATGCTAAGCATGTCAAAACTTAACCGCCTCAGTTTTATACAAGTGGCAAAGTTATTGGTCCCAATAGGATGAGTCAAGACTTTCTTTGATTCATTGATTAATTCCTCAAGAACGGCTAAGCACCAGCAATTTTTTTTCTAAATGCCTCAGAAAAATATGTGCGGAATGCACTCGCGATAATTCCCGTTCGGCAAAGGCTGTCATAAAGCATGATTATGGCACTGCATTTATATATTGTTTTTTACAGTTTATATCAATCCTTTAATTTGCTTTTATTCGCGATTTTCTTGTTTTTTTTTCTTGTGGTCTGTTCAGGTCTTCATGGTGAAAGTCATCCTCCCACAGAAGGCGCTGCGGCTAAAGGGTCCGCGTGAATACCGTGAGGTGTTTGCCGCCATACGAAAATAAGTTCCCTGCTGCTGCTTCTGCGTAGCGCTGCAACATGCATCTCCTGGCTGACACCCGTCTGCTCCATAACTGATAGAGCAGAGACATGGTGGGGGGAGCATAGTTGAAACGGCTTTCCCTCGTCATCCTGTGAACATCCTGCATAATTAAAAATTACGTTGTAATCAAGCAAAATTGAACTCCTTCAGCCTTCGTTTACGAACCATAGATATTACCTGATGATTGTTTAAGCCTTAATCCTTATGCATGATTAATTTGCAGGGCTAGGGAAGCGGGTGGAGAGGCAGACTGCTGCGAGGTTAGGCCACAGATTTTTGGCTCATCTGCGCCCATTTATACTCGAAATCCCTGAGATCGGGTAGGCGTGGCCGCATGTTTCAACTTAACCTGAAGGTGTCTATGCTTCTGGTGAGATATCATCTTGACACAATTGTTGTCGTGTCTCTGTCCAACACAGAACAAGATGACAGTTGTCCCAGACTGGAATATTCCACGAGTAACCAGTTCCGTGCCATGTTCAAATGCCACGCCTACTCTGGCTCAGGGATAAGGAGTGTAGCAAAACGCGCTCGCCCAATCTATCTACCTGTGTTGGCCTTATAGCGCAGACGAGCAAAACATAGGTGTAGCTTATCTTCACCCACTGCCCCCTCCCTCCCCTAACCCCTAAACTCCATAAAAGCCTTGATCTTTCCCTCATTATTGCATTTAGTGTTATACGTGGTCAGGAACTCGAGTATGGTATTTTTAGTGTTCCTGTAAATACATGTTAACTTCGAAATATTTCGAAGTCATTTGTTCAAATCGATCGATTATCGATCGGATTGAAATCCCAGTTCGCACAGATGTCATATGCATGTACAGAATGAGTTGTCATAATCGCATATAACCGTCATATTTGTTGTCATGAACTTTTTTTTACTGATTATTTTGTCATAATCGCTGTCATACGAAGCGCTGTCATTTTTATAACGTCATAACGTCGTAAAGGTGTCATCCATCCATGTCATACGTTTTTTTTCTATTTTTGTTTTTTTTCTCATATCTATGACTGTTTTCTAGTGGAAGCTTTGTAAACTGAACATGAAAGTTTGATGCTTTCGAGCTCCACATTTCCATTTTTCGCTGTTTTTGATGTCATATTAGTATGTGTTGACCTTTGTAATTTTTGCTCTGCTATAATAATAAAACCTTACAAATGATGGTGTCGTCGTTGATCAATCCCTTCTTGGGATACGGCAGTCACTACATTCCTATTCAGAATCGTAGTGACTGAATTATTGCGATGTATACAAAACAATGACTTGCGGAACCAATAAACAATTCTGTTTTTATCCTTCTAGTGAATCCAGACTCTCAATTTACCTTCCCCCAGAGGGTTGAAAACAAGATTGGTCTGACGGGAGTCGATCCCGGAATTTCAACACCGGGGCCACTGCCACTCACATTACTCGACGACAAATTAAAGTGGCGTGTTATATAGGCAGTCCGTTCTCAGTTTGCTTAAGGTTCTAAATATAGCGAGGAAAGAGGAGTTATATCGTTTCACGATAGTGTCCCTCAGGATTCGCCGCAGTTTCGCCGATTCGGGTGAGAAACTGCAAAAGTGCAGGGTTTCTCGGCTTATAGTTGCGACGAAAGGAATGAAGACAGTCCTTCCCTAACCTGTTACTGAATGGAAAACGTTTTGCACTTTCGTCGTGTTCAATGAAAGGATAGAAGACATTCGGCGTTGATCATTTTCTTTAAGGATGCCGGACTTGAGATCCATTCAGACTTATAGTGGAATATTGGCCACGTTTTCACTACATACATACCTAATTTCGGAGACTGGGGCCGCGTTCAGGCTTCACGATGAGGCGTGTTGACGCGCTGTGAGGCTGCGTTCATACCCCGCGGCAGCGACCAGCAGCTTCCACCAGCGACCACTAGCGTGCCGAGCGATATTCATGCTCAGAGTGGGGAACGACAATTACAAGAAATACGGTAGGTCCCAAAGACGACGATATCTCAAGAAATCAAAAACAGCTGGAATCCAGAAGAGTTCTTTCTGAAAAGCGCTTCGCTCGCTTTTTCACGTCTACTGTTTGAAAAATTCCTGTTGTGATTCTTTGTGATAAGTCTTGGGCGACGCAAAAAAGCCACATCTTCGGCGCTGTACCATTTCCAGTTTGTTTGAAGACATGAGTGTGCTTCTAAAACACATCCTCCGTCAATGTTATCAGGGAATAGCTCATTCGTCGCTGACTGACATCCTCTCTCTGTTGCGCCATGCATCCTATACCCATGTAGAGGTGTTGGAAAGGTGCGAATTCAAGGTAATGCCTTTTCTGCAAGCAGAAGTGCTCATACGATTCAAAAAAAACTCCAAGCCAAGCTTATACTGTGCTTCGTTTATTTATTAATTGATGATGTCGTCTGGTCGTCTTTGGAACCTACCGTATTTCTTGTCACTGTCGTTCCCCTTTCTGAGCTTGAACCTTGCCCCTGCTTCAGATGTTATTCAGTGCAAGAGCCAAGGGTGAATCTTTTCACATCCACTGATTGTACGACATCTCAGTACTGCTGCCCTTCCCACTTCCTGATGAGTGCTGCACTTACGACTCCCGCTCCTTTGCGGTGAAATACGACCTCTCTGTTGTGATTTCCACAACGACGGCGTGCTCTGGCTACGCTGTGGAGCACTGCCATTGCAACCGCGCTCCAATGCTAGCGACAGGACCAAAGCCTTAGGCAGGTACCGATCTGCGCCAGGCTCTGCAGCCTCGAAAGAGTGAGGGTGAATGGGAGGGTAGGCGTTACCTATTCACACAGTCTGGTACCCTCATTCTTCTATACTCCCCCAAAACACTAGCGATCGGGGCCGCTCGATACCCGTCTATATCATTTGAGCATGGTTGCAAGGGCAGCGCGTCAAGGCGCACTCCGCGAAGTCTGACCTCTGTTTAACCGATACACAAATCAGTGCTTTATCTTCACAGACAGGACATGTACCAAATTACAGTCTCTGACGGATGGAAGCTGTTGGATGACCCAATCCTGAGCTACACTACCTCCGCTGTAAATAGAGAAAGGAGGAAATTTCCCAAAATATGGAGTACAGAGCTGTTCTGAAAAATTAATCAAATAGGTCGATATTCAAGAACCAACAAGTCTGTTCACGTGGATCACACAATATCAAAAATTTGACACATCGAGTACGACAGCATTTGAAACCTACTGAGGTCTCTGAGCAGCTGCGGTGAAGGCTTCAATCTGAAAGTATCCTGATGGGAAGATATTGACAATTAGTGATTCGCTGGTGTGCACGCCTTGTGAAGGTTCCTATTCCATCAAACTTGGATCGTGATTAGCCTCGCAAACGAATTGTCTGTAGGGTACGGGAGGGTCCAAAGAACTTCAGAGGATCTATGAAAGTTTTATAATCACGTCATTTACGCACTTACGAATTCATGTTGACTTTTTGACATTCTTAGCTAATTGATATTTTGATATTTTGTAAAGTTATCTCGTACGTTACGGGCAGTCTCCAGTGCATCTTTCGCTCTTAGCAACATAGAGATGCTGATACCTTCGCGCTATTCGTTGCTGACTGGCTCTCCGCTCACAAACCCCAGTCAAATACGGCCCCTACCCCAAGGCACGCCATCGCGTTATGATAAATTTCTGCTAAATACGATCCCCTCCCCTATGACCCCGGCGGGTTTCGCTACGGTTTCCTACCCCCAAGAACAAAGATAAAAAAAAGTAAATGATATCTTCAGATCTTTTCGCCGAAATCATTGGGAAATAGTCCATTCGGCACCGATAGACACCCCCTCCGTACTGCGCCATGATCCGAGTGCCACGCGGAGGTGTTGGAAAGGTGTGACTTCTCGATAAGGCTTCTCCGTGCAATAGATGTGCTCCTACGCTCCAGAAAGGTTCGCGCGCATCCTGTGTTGCGTCGCAGTTTGGCGATGTGGGGTGAAGGTGCATACTGCACTTTCGTTACTTCACTAGTTCCTGTTTACAAGACTCACTCTGGTGAAACCTATGAGCTCTTGTTAAGCTGAAACAAGTTTGTCAAGTCATTATGGTATAAC
>MU917541.1:5018-15151 GCA_036418165.1 Cooperia oncophora | reverse complement strand
AATGACTGACTGACTGACTCCCCTCTCCGGCGTGCATCAAAGGCAGTTGGCACAATGGCTAGGAGGGGGGGGGGTACTGCCAACCCCACTATGGAGGGGCTGAGTAAGCTATAACCGGACGCCCTCTCTCAGCCCTCCACCAGTGACGTTGGGAGTGATCGCCCGTCCGCATTCATCGTGTCCACTGCTTTTAAGCGCAAGCGCAGAATATGCAGCGGCGCAGTTCGGCTTGGTGGAGGCATTTTCCTGCTTCCCGTTGATCACTGCAGACGCTTCCGTGGATACCTGTGAATTATTGTGGCGCTATGAAATAGCAAGAGCTTCGCTTATACTTGACAAGTGTCTACAGGTCTGACCATGATGGCACGTGAAAATGCAAAATGCCCCTCCCAAGCCGATGTGACTCCAGAAGCAAGACATTGCGAAGGTGGCTTGGTTCGTGACGGCAACAGTATATCCCACTGTGGCCAAGTAGTCCGTATGCCTTTAGTGAATATTATGCATTTAGGTATTGTAGTTGTTGTTGTTGGCTTTGTGACTCAGTTCTTCTCTCATTTTTACTTTAAGTGGAATATCGTGGGTCTAGAAATGGCCATGACCAGTTTATTATAGCCCTTCGTGGAAGTATTGTTGAGATTTCGAAGAAAAGTTAAACTATGAAAGCAGGCTTTTCGTAGATTCGGCCTGATGATAGATGATTTTTTTGATGTGTCGAGGTTAAATTCTTCGCAAACATCTTTTCCTAGGCGCTAAAGTAGATAATTTTATTATGTACTGCTACCTTATTTGTGGTGCATGTTGTGATTTGTATGTCAGGAAATATAACAATAAATATTTTCATGAATGCTTTATCTGTTCTAAAGTACTTTTGTTCTTAGCAGTAGATTCAGCACCGAGTAATTTGGATGACCCGGAAAAAGTAACGTGTAGGTTAGTTCGCTGCGGACATACGAGATGGTTTTCCACCAGTTGTTGAAGTGGGTAAGCGATAGTAATTGGTGGTATATAGGGGGTGACCAAAAAAAAGACACTTCTCTTCCTCCACTTCCAAGGCGAGATAAGTTACGGTTTATTGAGGTCTGAGTGGACGTGACATCTCGAACTTTTGTGCATGGTCCTGTTACGAAACCCTGTGACGCAGACGGATAGAGGGCAGCGGCTGCCAAAGCATCGAAACGTGCAAAAACGTATGGCGAGCCAGGAAACGGGATTTTTCAAGGGGAGGGGACTCCGGGGTGGGTGAGCTACTTATAGTCGGTGAAAAGCTGGAGTGAGCGAAGTCACAACGGCCATAGAGTGCCATGCGGACGAGAGAGTGCAGAGAAAAAGAGAAGATGGACGCGTTCACAGGGATTGAGTTCGAGCTGTCCGTAGACCAACGCCATCGAGGGATTCTAAGACGTGACCGTGATTCGGTGCCTGAGTTCAGCGAGGTCGTTGATTTCTCCGCCACTGTAGACCACCCTGTTGAGCTCCGCTCGGACCCGGTAATCGAGGGGGTTTAGGTCAGGTGACACACTTGGATATTCCGTCTTCTTCAGGTACTCAACGCCCTTCCATTCCAAGTAGGCGAGAGTTTTTCCAACGCTCGATTCCGTGTGGAGGCACCCAATCCTGTAGCAGTACGAAGTTTCCAAGAAGGTACAGGCGATGACATGAAGGCAGGATATTCTCCTCGAGTTGGCCGATGTAACCGTCATCGCTCACTCCCATTCCAGGGTTCACAAAGAAAATATCGGTTTTTTTTCATTCCAGGAGCCGCCGGTCCATACTATCAACCCGCGGCTTTGCGACTGCGGTGAAGATGATATCCTGGGCCGTAGCGACGTTGTCGGAGCTGCTCGATGTTGGACGTATTCCCGATCAAGAGTGCTGGATCCCAGGTAGCTGTCCATGGGTGAGTGCATCAAGCAAGTTCCACAGCTTTTTGAGGGCGACTGTTGAGCGATTGCAAGGCTTCTTCTGTTTGCCATTGCCGGTGGCTTCGTATTTTGGTGTACATGAAGGTGATGGCAAGAGCCTGCGCCTGCTTATCGAGGGTCATTACGGGTATCTTCCGCCCTGGTACTCGTATCCACGTCTTCTTGTGACTTTTCTCTGCAATGAAAGAGACTGTAATCGATGATTGTTTGGAGTTATCTAATCTTCTCCACCTATTCCCTATTTCAGCTAAGATTAACCTTGGTTTTCATCTTCCTGCCTGTTTCCTATAGAGAATTTTCTCGGGGGAATACGGTGCCCATCCAGCAACCAACTACGACCCTCGTGCCCCTGATGACCTTATGGGATTGTCCCGCCGATGCTGTACTCTGCTTGACAACAACGCATTGCCACATGGATCCTACTGCGATTAGTACGCTTACAAGCAAGATAAAGCCGGAGCACCTTCTGCTGTGTAGCTTTTTCGTTGTAGGTGGATCTCAGTTTGAAGATTCAAAAGAAAGTAATCACCGTAGAAGGGAAACTAAAAGTGAAGCTTGAACCTTATTGAAGTAGCAGCTGGAGGCACAGTACGGCTTGGTAAAGGCATTTTGTTGGTTCACACTGGAGACCTGGGTTCTTGCCAAAATTACAGACCTTTAGACTCTTGTCAAGCACGTGAGGAGGTGAGAGATATGTCATCCACACAGAAATGAGCAAGAAAATTTAGCGCACAGTGCGAAGTGCCCCCCTTTTCTTCCCCCTGCGCTGAGCAGTGCACCCAGTGGAGCCGGATCAGTCAGCTCGAAGGACTAATTAGCTAGGCGGTGTGATAATCACTCTGATTGACGACTTCGTAGCAGAGCGTCATCAGAGAACTTCATAATGACTTTATAATAATGACGATTCTCAGCATGAAAGAAAAAACTGCGCAAGTGTGGAATTACCGTAATCCGTGAGAAAGTTGGGAGTAATATGGACATCGCTCTATAATCGTGCCGGATAATCTGCCCATGCCATGGGAAAGACATTTACGAAATTGCGACAGCGATCTCGGCAGATGTCATTAAGTCGAGAGTGGTCATGATGAATCGCTTCGTTTCAGTAGAACTAGTATAAGTGCATGAGAAGTATGGGAAGTGTGGATGTCAGTATTATCGGGAATCTTCAGTAAAAGAACCTGTTCTCTATAGTCACCATCGGAAAGAATTATTAGTCTTGCGATCCTTCAAAAATACATTTTCTATCTTGCCACCGAAATGCACATTCCGCGTTCATCGTATGGGCGGGCATGAGCAAAGTACATTCGGTCTCATTGTTTGTCTTCTTGGAGATGGCAAATTAAGAGGAGCAATACCCAGGTGAAAATCGCAGAGATCTAAGTGGCTCCACGCTTAGAGCCAGCGAGAGCTGTGGTTCGCTTTGAAATTGTTCTGTCCTGAATATGATATTAGGTTGTTCGAAAAGTCCTGCGACACTTTGATTAAATTGTTCTAGAAAAAGACCAAAAATCATTTTGGATGTTTTTATCCCTGATTAGTGGAGTGTCCCCTGGGGTTTCTGCACATGGGTATATCATGACTTTGTGGAAGTTTTCAAAGCTTAAGCACAGTCCGCGACCGCAAATTGCTGGGAAACGGAACTCAAATAGGCACAAAAAAGTGCTAAGTATCTGATTAGCGGAGAAAAGCAGCAGAAAAAGCAGTCCGAAATGTTATAGAGAAAGATAACATAGTGGCTACTAGCTAGTAGCTAGCAGCCGGTGAGGGTCGGCATGGGCCTAAGGGGTGTCCATGGGCCTAATTAAGCCAGATGTTAGGACACATTTTGAGAGGTCATAGCCTGTATTTATCGCGCGAACCTGCTTTAAAAGTTCCCTCATGAGATCGAGGTACTTTTCGACCTATCCCATATTATGAGTTCCTGTAGGGCAACTCCGCCGTAATCGAGGAAGCTAACACTTACGTTGTCTTGAGGAAGGAGATCGCTTGCCATGAAAGAGGGTAGCTGTTGCATCAGCGCTTCCAGGCTGGACTTATTTAACTCGTAGTTAGGCAATGTGTAGGTCGCCCACCAGCACAGAATGACGACCCTTTACTCAAGCTTCTTGAGCCGCAGCCGAAGGTAACCACCAGTAAGTTGGCAACCTCTCTAGGCTCCACCTGCCTGACAACTTCCGTGCTTCTCCGCATCTCGTTATCGGAATAATTCTATGTGAAGGATGCCTCATGAGTTGGACCCGTCTGACAATCATGACGTATGATGACCGCTATGTCGGAAATCCCAGGCCAACGCTCAAAAATCGAATGAATATTTTGATCAGAGAATGCGACCGTACCCAGGTTATTCAGCAAAGTTAGCGGCCTCTAATTATCACCTTTGGTCCCTATTGCATCCTTTGAAGAGCAAAAAGCCCGAAAATCGACCTCAACTCGAGAATGAGGTCCACCTCTTCTTTTTATCACAGTTGCCGTAGTTCTATGAGAATGGAAATGAGAAGCTGTGCAAAAGAAGGGGACTAGTCCTAGTCATCAACTATGGTTACCTTGTGGATTGGAGATGTCTTTGGGTGACAGAAAATTTAGTGCGAAAAATTTGGTCCAAAGTGTCGCAGGACTTTTCGAACAACCTAATACTATTCCAGCAAAATACCCCTTCCAGTGTCTCGTCGTTTTTCTATGGAAGTCGTACGCGCGGCGTACTGCCGCAAAAGACCTCCTGAACGCTGATTTTCCTTTAGAGCACTTCCTGTCGTCGGGAGAAAATTTCGCAGAATACCACCCCCTCAGGACTGTCTCCTTTGGCAAGACCGTCCCCATCCTACCCTCCATCTTTCTCTTCTAACGTCTACCGCTTCTTCGGAGTTTTGCGAAAATCCCCGCATTTTCCCCAGAGATCCCGTGTCAAGGATTGTATAGTATACATAGTATGATGGAACGGGAAAACCCAAAAAAGTCAACAATCGGAAATCCCGGGTCCAGCGACCAAATGTGCCCCTTTGGGATCCTTCGGTCATGACGTATTACGTGCCCTGTCTACCTTGCCTCTTGCAGGTGTGAGCCTTGTTGTTCTTGCCTGTCATCAGCCCTCTGGCCGGATAGCACCAGTCTTTTCCATATTGTCATACTGAAGCGCAGAAAGGGCAGCTGTTCAATGAAGCGAATTTGCGTAGCATATTTTCTTTGGAGAAAAACGTCCATTTAATATCTTAACGTGGTTCCGTTTGGCCTCCAGCCTCCAGTGTGGTAGCCCATTACCATAATGAATGCTAAGAAATCACTGTCTCAATTGCCCTTTTTTTGTGCTACACACAATTGTTTTCTTTGTGCTTTTTGCTTTGTCAAACTGTGTGTGTTTCCTCAGTTTCAGGTTCGATGATGCAGTTGAATCAGTGATTGTCCTGTGCAATAACTTAAAGATTTGGAGAGTAGGGTACAGGCGATGTGCATGTCATTTTTTCCTCTGTACGTAAGTACCCAAAGAAATGACCTCGGAAGAGTAACGCGCTTTTATAAATGGCCTGAAAGGGATTACAGCATAACATATCTGCACAGGGGCGGTTCAAAACGTGATCCTTTACATATGAGTAGATGAGCAAGGAAACCTATTGTTTATGTTTATTGTTTATTGTTCTTACACGGCAAAGCGTGTGGTACAATGAAGACAATTAGTAAACAAAACCAAAACAAGGTAACAACAATGTAAGTGAACGCAAGAAGAAAATAGACAGCGAACAAACGAAAGACAACTATCAACAAAATGAACAATTTGCTAATCAAGAATCAACGGGATGTGTATGGGAGAGGATGCGAGATACTTGTTCAAAGTGGCTTTAAAGGAAGTAATTTTATTGGTTGACCTCCCTGAGGAGAGTACCCTGTGGAACTCCCGGACAGTGCGATTTAAGAAAAAATGCTGTCTAACGTTACGCCTGGCTCGCTGAACCGCAATTTTATTGACTGGGCCCCTAGTGGTGGTCTCACGAATTTCCATTAAAGTGCTTGGCCTAATACCCGTATAACCATGGAAAATCTTAAAGAGCATTATAAGATCAAATTTACGCCTTCTAAGAGAGAGCGGCTCGAGATTCAGGTTGACATTACGTGCTACATTATCGGGGATCCTGTCATAATGAAACCCAACAGATCTTAGAAAGACCTTCCTCGTGAAGCTATTCTGGATCCTTTCCAACAATTTAACGACACGGGCTTTATAGGGGTTAAAAACTACCGTTCCATATTCAAGCAAGGGTCTGATATAGGTCTTAAAAGCCCTACATAGAACAACCGGATCCTCAGACAACAGGGCTCGGAATAGGTTAAGCATGAGTGCCATAGCTTTCGCGGCAATATTAGAACAATGCTGGTCAAAACTAAGATTCTTGGTAACAAGAAATCCTAAGATCCCTAATTTGGCCCGTATCAAGGAAAGTTCCACCGAATCACAGGACTAATCCCGTTCCCTTAGAGTGGAATTCAGAACAGCTCGAGTGTAGGATGACCCTTCTCCCACTTGAAACAGTCAATGTAATAACTAGGCTTGAGGAAAAGGGGTGGGATGATTACTTCCCAGTCACCGCTAAATTTGCGTTGCAAGTGGAATAATGTACGCATTCGCAACATAGACCGCAACCTTACTGCGACCATCGGCAGCCACTGTCTCGGACCTAATCTCTACTTACGGGTGCCCGCAATGGGAATAACGCTTACCACCAGGTGAAGAGGGTTGGTTCTGTTCTAGAATAAAAGCTCGTACCCAAACTCTCCGGCGTCCCGTGACAGTGACGATGGGAAAGGCCGTGTTTTTTTTTTTTGCGACTGAGCTGCGATTATTTCGTTACAGCGTCCACCAGCGTCCAATAGCGTCCGCCAGCGTTCCGAGGGCTGGGAAAGTAGAAATTTCGATCTAGCGTAAACCAGCGTCTGCTTGCGTCCACTTGCGTCTAGCAGCGCTTGCGTCACTTGCGTCTAGCAGCGTCGAACAGGTAGCAGACAGCTGGTAGAGTACGGGGAGATAGGAGGGCAACAGACTGTGGGGTGGTTGGAGGGTAGCAGAATGCAGGAAGATAGTATGGCGCGGTAGGAGGGTAGCAGACAGCTGGTACTCTTATCGCACCATAACTCTACCAGCAAGCCAGCATCGCTGGCTGGTCGCTGTAAGAGCTGGCAAACGCTAATTCGTACCCTATATCGTTCCCTAGGCCCTCGAGACGCTGGTGGATGCTGGCGGATGCTGGCAGACACCATAGCGATATTGACACTTTCCTAGTCGCTGACGCACGTTCGGAACGCAGGTGGACTTGCCACAAAGTGTGAACGCGAGTTGGTAGCTCTTCGGATAGCATACCGCCTGGCAAAAGTGAGGTGCGGGTTCGAGTGCTGCTTGAGGTTAAGACTTTCCCCATTATTCAGCCTTCTTAGGCGTGAACTAGCGTATATTAAAGAGTTGGAAAATTGACAGTTATTGCAAAATACGGTTAGTTTTTTGTTTTGCTGGTGTTCAAAAACTCTGCAGACACATGACTTGACTCATAAGTGAAGGCGTTTTTCTCAAGTTTGAGTTTTTATGTGAAGATAAACCGTTATGTCATCGAGTTACCAATCATTTGATGGGAAATGTGATTTTCTGTAAGAGAGTTTGCGCGGTTTTTGTGATAGCTCAACTTTTGAAAAGTATCAGGCTATTAAAGCGGAGAGTCAAGATGACAGTTGTGTGAATTTTTGGCACCCCATCCTTTAGCATTTAGTCGCGGCCCTAACGAAGAAAAAGCCTATTCGTGAATGCATGCCCCTGAAGACAGCTTGAAATTGGTTAGAGCCATTAGCCCAAAATTGGCTCAAGCCATTACAGATTTCGATTTCGACCTCGCACCAGGAGCCCTGTTAAAAGCATCGCACCAAAAGCTCTGTTGAGCTCGATGAGCGGCGAATGACTCAGCTTATCCCACAAGCGATGAGTGAAGTAGCAGAGGTAACTGAACACTTTCACTCGACCATAGAGTGTCACCTTCACTCAATGGAGTGATTGAAGGAGTTGACGCATGGGTTGCTCATGCTGTCGCTACTCATTGGACTGAACAGTTCGTGTGGTCAGATCTATGTTTGCGAGGTCGCTATTCCTCGGGTGTGAAGCGTAACTTTCCGGTCGAGGTATAGTAGTATGAACAACACGGGAGATAAACGACGTACCTGGCCCGCACCCGAAAATCCCACCCTTGAACTGCTTCAATCAACTGAGAGCAGTATCAAGAACTTCATAGCTTGACGTTACTGCGCTGCTTCTGAGCAAGTTTACAGCTTTGGTACCACAACTAAATGCAAAAAGTGTGGTGATGAAAATGCCCATTTTTGTCAACTAGGAGCTCTAATTTCATGGCGTAAAAATCAATGAGAATTCAACCGGTAGAAAACCAAAGAAATCATTCCGTAAAGCACGTATTTTGCTGGCTCATGAGTAAAGGTTTGATAGTACAAAGTGCATGGCCAAGGACGAACTACCAGATCTGATCTAATCCAAGCTAGCCAATCATATTATCCCTTCGCCGAATTCAGTTACAAGCAGATTAGTTTGACTGCGCAGGAAAAAAAGTGACACGTTTCATTTCATATTTGCCTTCTCAAGCAGGTTCGTAAATTTGAGCCTAATAGCGCCTCAATTTCTACATCTTAATGGAAAGCGATGAGTGGCCATCCTCAAAAGAGATTTTATCACCGCCCGAGGCTTTTCGTCTGAGGAATTGCTCAGGAAAGGCAGGGCTATTTTTGCCAATTTTTATAACAACCAATTGGCACTGGGTCGTCCAGAAGTATCGTTTTTTGCTCATTTTGCTCGACTGTGTGCATATTATATAATATGGCAAGTGAACTGTGTACTAGTTATCATCGAACATAATTCCTCCTATTCACTTATACTGTCTGAAATGTACTTATTTTAGGGAGCCGGTTGCGTGCATTTCGCCCGGAGTCCTTTACAATTAATTGCACTGCTAGCTTTGGGTTTGAAAAACCCTGAAATTCTTTGGGAAGTAAGCAACTGTCTGGCCGACTTTCGCACAAATCAGCAAAACTACGAGGTAAGCGTCATTATCTTGCCAATTTTTTTGTTTATAGATAAAACTATTTTATGGGAGGGTCACTCAGCTCCCATGAGGCCGAAAAGCTTGACGTGGTCGGGCTCGTTCAACGCGAAAACGCTATCATTTGCTAGTTGAGCAAGGTAAGCTTTGTGGCACGTTTCGGTTGATCGAGCTTAGTGATGGTCTGCTTGGTTCACTATGCGAGAAAAACTAATTTCAGGAATATTTGGGCTCTTGAGTGGACCATCTAGAGTGCTTGTAGACTTTTCTGACTTCTAGATTCTGCAAAAAAAAAAGCTGGGACGTATGCGGAATTACTGTTCCGACGATGATACATGTGAGTTTTGAGCACTGGATATTCACGAGTGACCAGAGTGGTGGATAGCTACTGGTTTCAATGAAGTACTGACAAACTGGTTGCTTCGACCCACTTTTTAAGGTCGCTTTAATGTAGCGATTGAAAGCCTCTCACCTCTTCAGAAGCTGCTACTCAACTCTGCTTTTTAGCGTTCCAATGAAAACATAATCCAAAACCGCAGTGAAATTTCCTTCAAAATACCATATTGTCTCTTTCTTCTGAAGTGTGGTCATTTCCGGGAAGCATCTGAAAGCACATGCTAGGCAAATTTACAAGACAAGGTAGACCATTGAATCTTCCTGTTGACTGCATTCATACTTCGCGACTAGGGCGAGTAAGATGCTACTGACCACGCTTCCACCGTTTATCGTTTTACAGCTGCAGCTATTAAAGCAATCACATTTTGAATAAAATTCTTTCGACCGTTGTAGTCAGTGGCTCAGCGATTAGCGGCGGAGCAGGGTCGATAGCAGGAGAGCGTCCCACATGCGACTGACCGGCTCGAGTCGCCAAGTATGAACGCTGCCTTATTTGTCAAGGCGTCCGTTCAAGATCACAAGGACGGGACGAAGCAATACTGACGGGATGAGCGCCTAAACCCGATGAGGGATACTTTGGAGCACGAGCTTACCTCCACACTCCTTCCCAGGAATCCTCAAAGAACATGGCGTACAGCGGTTCGCTATGTCATACCCACGCAACCAGTCCTGGTGTGCCCTCAGTTTCGGTGGAAGCTCTTATCCTGTCACTTTTCTGTGGTTTTTCTTCACTCACTGCACT
>MU917538.1:1542-11676 GCA_036418165.1 Cooperia oncophora | reverse complement strand
GAAAAATCGGTGCGAAGCTAATCACCCCATATATATAATTCGCTTCGTCTGTTTGTTTGTTTGTTTGTTTGTTTGTTTGTAAGTTTGTCTGTCCGGAAATTCGGTTCGACCTGAAGAACGACTTGGAGAGGTCGGTCAAGGTGGGGATGGGTAGGGCATGGGACAAGAAATAAAAAGCACACTTGACCTATGGGAAGCCCCGCCCACAGTGGGCGGGGCACTCGCCGAAAGTTTGGGGCTCCGCAGAAAAGTAATCATAATTCGCTTCGGAAGCAGCGTAAATGGGGGAAAAAGGATTAAGGTTAGTAAGGAGTCGCCAGACTAACTTGGCAGACACATCTTAAATGGGCGAGGCGTAAGTGTCGTTTTCACAAAAATTTGTATTGTTAGCTACCAGGAATACAAATTGATCGTAACGACTTCACCGAGGACTAAAGTGGACCCCGTGCACGAGCTGGTGCTCATGCTAAGCTGCTTATGCTGGTACTACCCACCTTCCGCTCTCTCAGCTCAATAGAATTTTTGGCACTTTGGATCAGTGCTTTTGTAAACTCCTCAGTCTTCAAGCTATCTCTTTACAACTTTGGAAGCGTCCCTTTTTGGGACATATGTACTCGACCTTTTTGGGGCAAAACTTGTTTTTTTTAAACGCGGTCTCAAGAGTGGCTCATCACTTCCGGTGATATTTCATACATCTGCAAAGCCTTATGGGGGTGGGAGCTTAGTTTGAGAGCAAGGGCATTGAGAAAAGTGGGCTCGGAGCGAGTCAACAGCGCTCAGGCCCTTTTTCCGAGGTCGACGAAATGACGATGTCAGTACGCCCAGGACCTCTGAAGACCTGGAGAGGGACCACTGAAATGAACTGGAAAGGCGAGAAAAAGTATGCATGAAAAATCCTTTCAGCGGATTCTTTTCTGCGCTGTATGTTGAACTCGAGTATTGTTAGCTTGTCCCTCTATAGTAGTCATTCCACGACTTATTTTTTCTTCTTCAGGCACTTTGAGTCTGAATCCACCTAATTTCTTGAACACAAAGGGCACGTAAAAAATTCTTGACCTTTGGCTTCATCTTCTTGATGACATGCACTCTTCAGTCTTTCTCTCTTGATGAGGTATTCCCGTGCGGGTTCAGTGGATTATTACGTTACAACCTGACCTTACAAGCAATAGGGTTGATATGTGTTCGCGTCCTAGAAGTCTCCTTCAGAGCAGGAAACCGGAAGGGTTAAGGTCGAGAATGGTTAGTCGAGCCGCTAGGGTCTACACAGAGATGATCGCGATGATCTTCATAGCCGCCTTTGGGCTCAGGCCTTATTATCGAGATGTCGAATTTTTTTTTTTGCTTAATACGACCCCACAGATTTTCTTCTTCTGTACGAGATCTCCGCAGAGGCGTGAGAGAAACTCTAGTTGAGCAAGGGTTGATAAACCCTTCTAATCAACTATCAGAAACACCGAAATGTACCCCACCGTCGACTACGAAAAGCGATTTCTCGAACTCACACACGACCTACTCCCGACCAGTATACCAACTCCCCGTACATCCGCACAAAGCGCGGCGGACTCAATACGTATCTTTCCAGGTGTGGATTAAGGAGCTCTTTTTACTGTTGTCTAACCATAATCTGATTACAGTTGCTTCGCCATGTTACTGAACTTATTAGTTCCACTATTTGTCAACCTGCCCAAGGTAGCTGGTAGAACTTGGGGACTAGAGAGCCCCTACCAAAAACTTCTATGAAATACCTCTTTTGCTATTTCTTAAAGACAAAAGCTTCTTCTAAGCAATTATTGCCGTCGACTACCCACTTTTTGGAACTCAATGTGCTTTCATTCAGAGGCGCTCTTTGAATGCGATGTAGCCTTTACAATAACTTGAGACAAATAGGCAGCCGATACATGCAGAAGTCAGTGTTTTTTAAATCCTCTGTTCATCAGGCGGGATTAGAACCATTTGACCATCCGCTAAGAGTAGAAGGCTTTCTTTGGTCAGCGAAAGCCAATCCGCGGCCTCGGATCCTCGAACCGGTATTGTCTGCGTAGCGGCTCGCTTAATGCGTACCATCCCCACTGCTTATTGTATCAGTATTTCTCGACTACTCGTTAAGCCTGCAACCAAACCGACAGTACAATTATGTTTTTCGTTGTTGCCAGAATACGAATACCCATATGAATATCCTTAGCTACTACACTACGCTGTAAACTAGGCGAATTCTAGAGATTATTTAACTAGTATAAATATGCGTTCAAGTGCAAAAAGTGATCAGGTTACGCACGAGGTATGTACCTACATGTATAATCTGTAATTTGAGAAGATAAAAAATAATTACTTGTTGCGCCACACAAATATTGGATCTTATTTCGTCCTGTATTATAAACAAATTTTTCATGCGCACCATGCGTTCGCAGAGAGACCACGTTGTACGTTGGGAGTCCCCAGCCGGGGGGGAAGTCGCTATGCCTGACTGTTGGAGAGGGGAGAGGTCGTGATTGCTTGTATTTGGGAGAGGTGGGTCGTATCTGCAAGAGGAGTGTCAGATTTGCCTTCGAGAGGAATTTGCAGCGTTTTGATGATTTCGCAGTTTTTCCTGATTTCTGAACAGCAAAATTTTGGGGGAAACTAGAAAGCTTTCCTTGACTGTTCTGGAGGAAGGTGAAAGTGTCGGAAAGTTTTGAGAGCTCAGGAAGGCTCGTCAGTGGTGGAAGGGCGAGGAGGGCTGTTCGGTCACTTAAAAGAGCCGGGAATAAGGAGGGGGGGGGTTGGTGGTCGTTATTCGCCCTGCCTGCGGACTGGAGATCCGGATTTGGCTAACTCACTCTGCTTTATACAAAACTAAAGCTGATTCTTGCGATCGAAGACGATCATTGCTGTACGTTCCTTACGCTAATGGTAAAGCGAAGGGGAATGGGGCTGTTGCATTTGGTTTACGTACCTATTTATCCTTCCCATGAACGTTGTTTTCCTCTAAAACCGAATTCTGTGCGCCATGGACAGAGTGTTTTTCCTGTCACGTACCTCCCCCTCCACCTCCTAGGAGAAGAGATGCCAAATCTTTGCAGCATACATACTCGTGCAGCGACGTCATTGAGGGCCTAAGCGAAACGGTGTTCTTTCTTGACGTAGTGGGCTCAAGAAAAAAGAAGAGCTCTGATAGAAGCTATATGACTATTTTTAGATAGATAAGCCAGATAAGGCTGAAGAATGACGTTGTGGTCATAGGCAACTATTTTTTGCAAACTGTTGCCTTCACCCCCTCACATTCATCAATTAGCTTAGTCTACAAAGCACCTACTCGTCAAGGAAATAGGTGTATTTACCATTCGTGCTTGGGAGCTACCATATTGGTGCAACAGATACTGGAGCAAAGTTCTTCAGAGGTTATCCGAATCGCTCACGTGACAGGGCGGGGCAAAAAAAGACTTTTTTCTTCCTCGACTTTCGAGGCGCTATAAGTTACACTTTATCAAATTATTATCGGACATTTCTACCACCATATTAAAGAGCATATCAAATACTACATCATGTTTTACTCCGCCCACAGCCTTCTGGAGGAGCGCCCGCCATCGCCTAGATTCTGCCACGCGACCGTCAGTGGGTGCGTGAGTTCAGCGAGATCGTTGATTTCTCCGCCACTGTAGACCACCCTATTGAACTCCGCCCGAGCCAGGTAATTGAGGGGGTTTAGGTCAGGTTACCTGCTTAGATATACCAACCTTCTTCATAGTCACTCAAACGCCTTCCATTACAAGTAGGCAAGAGTTTCTCCAACGCCCTTCGATTTCATGTGGTGGCACTCAATGCTGTAGCAGTACAAAGTTTCCAAGAAGGTACGGGCGACCACATGTGAGGAGGATATTCTTCACGAGTTGCCCAATGTAACCGCCAGCGCTCACCTTTAGTCCGGGGCCCACGAAGAAAATATCGGTCTCTCCATTCCAGGTACGTCCGGTCCCCACCATCAACTGGCGCCTTGGCGACTGAGGTGAAGATGATGTCCTAGACCGTAGCGACGTTGACGGAAGCTGATCGATGGAGGTTTTCCAGATCGAGAGTACTGCTCTCCAGGTAGCTATCCATGGGTGACTCCATACCAGAAGTTTCGCAGCTGTTCGGAGGTGACATGAATTCCGAAGGTCTTCTCCAGTCAGGTTGCGGCTGGAGATGACTTCATATTTTGGTGTACATGAAGGTGATGGGCGAGCGCCAGCTCCTGCTTATAGAGGAACATCTTGGCAGGCTAATCTACTCGCCTGGTTTACGTATCCACATCTCCTGTCTGGACTGCGAAAACTTTGCTGTATGTGACTCGGTCGAAATGTCCTTTTTTGGCCCCCCTGTATATGTCTCCGCTCTCAATTAGAATTAGTAGAGCTGAAGTGTTGCCGCAGCTCACCCACGCATCCAGTAGCTGAAAAGTAATTAGAGAGATAAGAAGTGTGGATCAAACTAATCTAAGGGAAGGATGTCACGTTGTTCCATTGTTCCATTTCTGCAAGCCATGAAGGCAACTTACTACGTACTTGACTGTACAGAGCAGGGAAAGGGGAGGGGCGGATGGGGAAGTGAAAAATACAGGCGCAGTTTGGCTCACTGGGGACATAGAAGCGAGGCTTGTCATTGAGCAAAGCTTGTACGGGTTACCTCTTGGAGACCTGCGAAATCCTGTAAAGGAGGCTTGCTATTGAGCGAAGCTCGTACGGGTTACCTCTTGGAGACCTGTGAAATCCTGTAACCGAAGTGGCTCACACGAAGAGTTTCGCAGCTTCACAAGAGTTTACAGGTCTCACCAAGTTAAGAGGTTTTAAGAGTTGATATGAACTAGCTGAACGAACGAGCGAATGTGCAAAAAGCCCCCTCCCTCTGAGCCAAAAAAGTGCCGAAATACATCTCGTGTAGCATGCTTGCAGTATACGCTTGGAGCGCAGTTCGCGGTGGGCGGGGGGGGATTTTGCACTTTTGCTACTTCCCATCGACGAGCCATCAAATGGAACCTGTGATATCTTGCTAAGCCACGAAATGATACCAGTCAAAATTTCTATAAACTACCTATTAGCTCTTGTAAAGTCATGACGAAATTTATTTCTCGAGCTATTCCTTGAGCTTACAAGGGTTGAGAAATTTTGCCAGCCAGGGTGAGACTTGTGCTAGTGAGGCAGCGAAAGTGCAAAATGTCCCCCCGCACCCGTCGCCGAACTGCGCTCAAGCTTCATACTTAAGCACACTAGGCTGTTACATTGAGTTTCTTAGACCTTTCCTCAACGATTGTACCTACATCTAATCCGTCGAACGAGCTTGCGGCGTCGGGGTTTGGAAAGTAAACCATGGGTTATAGGGGGCGTCTAACTACCCATTGAGAGCTGGTGTCATTCAGTACCAGAGCGATGCAGACAGACAAACTTGGCTTGGAGGCGCGTCACTCACAGACCCTGACGCAGGGCACGCCATTCGCCAGACTGTGTGACAATCATAGGGGGGCGTATTTGGACGCCGAGGGCAGAGGAGAGGGATTGTTACGGGTTTTATTTGGTCTGGAAATTTTTTTTTTGAATAATTGAATTCCCTCCACCCCGCCCATCCTAGCTTGTGGCACCGCCAAGAATCTACAACTACCATTTCCGATAGTTGAAATTAGTAGTTAATTATTGACGACCTTCCCCCCCCCCTCGACAGCAAATCCTGGGGAATGTTAGGAAAATTTTCGGGAAATGCCGAAAAAAAACCGGAAAAGTGGTAGGAAGTAGGGAAAATCGAGGAAAGTGGTAGGTATGATGGAGAGGGGGGCATATTTTGCAGAAATTTATCACAACGCGATGGTGTGGCATGCCCCGCTAATGGGATTATGGATCTCTTCACACTTCCCCTTGGTGAGGCAAGAGTGGGGGATGGCTTGCTACTCATTGTGGAGGAACATACCAAGTTTATCCACCTTGGGTCTTCAACTTTTGTGCCACCCATTCTGAAGTAAGCCTCTACAGTGGCATGGTGCCCTGTCCGAAGTGTTTCATTTTTTACACCCCCGGCTTTGTCTGTCATGGTGTGTGCCGTCGTACTGGGACAAGTGAATCGAGTTTGCCAGGCCAATTCTCTCGTTTTAAGAGATAGCCGCCAGGATGAGAGTGGGCAGATTGGACAGGGATCGGTCCTTTTCTCCGTGGAAGCTGTTCCTTCTGCCTATTCCCTTACCCTCAGACAGGCGTTAGGTTCTGTCTTGGAGAGCACATATTTATAGATGGGCTAGTTGTTGGCCAACCAATTCCCCATGGAATAGATCACTGTTGATGGCGTGAAATATGAATAGACGTAATCGGCGCCGTACGTATTGATGCATCAAATCACATTCCTAATGCCGTGCTCTATATTCTATTTCCTGCACTCTGAGCCAAACGAGTCTGTTTTCCCGTTATTGTTTTTTCCGCTGCACACTTCCCTATGCATATGGCCTGTTTCCTGTCGAAAGAACGGTCATGCGTGGGTGAGGACGAAATAGTGTAAATCAGTTATCCATCAGCAACTTTCGGCGCAGTTCGGCTAGGGGGAGCATTATGCACATCCGCTGCTTCCTAATGTCGTACGAGCCATCAAGTAGAGACTTGTGATGTTTTGCGAAGCCATGAAGCCACACCACTAAATGTTCGTAGAAACCACGTGTCGATTCTTGTAAAAAATACCAGTAATCCTTGTAAAGCACATTGTAAAGCCATGAACAGAACAAATGGACAGCAGTGCAGTGAAAGTACAAATGCCTCCACCCCCCCCCCTGTTTTTCGATGTTCGTTGGAAGACTTTGCTCCCTTCGCGTCGATGTCGGTTGTTTTGGTATGTTTTGAAGACCGGGAATTTCTAACTCTACAAAACGAATTCCTCTTATTTCCTCTCAGGACCAAAAGCAAGAACAATATAGGAGCTCCCCGCATTCTTTTTGGGACTGGAGTTTTCGCTGCAGACACTAGGGCCTGTCAGTGTACTGGGTTTTTGCAACAACGCCAGTTCATCCCTATCAACAGAGGGCAAGGCCGGGGAGCAATGGTGTTAAGGGGTGCGCTGCGCCGGCTATCACGCCAGTCGCAGCGTCTTGCAGCAGAAACGAAGGGTTTTTATCGAATTCTGTTGAATCCTGCAATGGGATCAGGGGTCATTCTACATCCAGTCACGATCTCAGGGTGTAATTTTGACTATGACAATGACAATCATATGACGGACAAGCGGTGTACGAGTCAGATTTTTCCTCCCAGACGTGGGAATGTGGTTCCAATCAAACAGTTTTAGAAGTCGGTTTGAATCAAAGAGTTTCGAAAAGGGATGGAAGTCTCTGTTATTCCCTGAGAGGCAATCCTGCATTCAAACCGCTGGTCGCCTATGTAGTATTCGGTTTCGCTTGCCAAGCCCCGCTTTATTTCACTCACTGAATTTACCATCAAGAATGTTTAATCCTCATAGAAGAAACATTTTTGTCGCTTCAAGCGCTTCACGGTGAGGAGTTAGGCGATAAGTGGCACACCACTCACACAGCCCATTCGATGGTCTCAAGCGCGCCTTTTCCCCATGGTCTGGGGATCGCATTGCCCATCTGGAGAGTTGATGGGGTTATTTCTTTTCGCGAGAATATTCATGTGGGATGTGGGCCATTGAAGTGTCTCTGAGACTGTGAATGCAAGTCAAATGGCTGGACCAACTCGCCATTGCTGTTTCAGTTCAATCACTTCGCTAAGGAAAAAAAGAAGAAAACAAAGGGAAGGAAAGCGGAGACACCATAATTGGATGTTAAATCCCTGCGAAACGGGAAGTCGGTGGTGGTAAGACCTCAAAAGAACTATCATTGGCCCCCACTTACTCCAGATGAGTTTTTGGACTCCAAGGAAATTCGATGTACAGGAGCCCCACCTCGTCTAATGGAGCGCAGCATGAAAGCTTACAGCTCATAGGATAACGAGGTGCACGGGAGGACCGAAGTTACACTTTGCTGATGTCCTCACCAAGAGGACAGGGTTCTCTTCGACTACCTCCACTGTGCCGGAAAGGAGAAGGAGTTAATCATCTCCGATGAGCTCGTCGAAGGCCGTACGGTATTTCCTTCAACAGTCCCGGAGTCGAGTTCATGCTTACTTTGAGGGCACAACCTCACTTGCAAGAGAATTTTTGCGGTATGCAAAATCCCCTCCCAAATCTTCACGTTCGGGACAACACCCCTTTTATTCTCTTAACAACTTTATCCGCAATATGCAATATGCCAATGCAGGGTAGGGAGGGGGGGGTGGGAGGGAGGATTGGGGTGTACAATTGCAAGTGTAAGAAATAGTAGTTCACCACGGGGATATCTGCTGCGGAAAAAGCAACGATCAGGAGAAAAATCTGTCGAGACTAAACGTGTACGACCTCCCTCCTCAGCAGCAGGGATCAAGACCCTACTGCCCAGCGCTAAAATGCGAGCGCCACTGTGCAATTATTGAAACATGTATACGATGTAAATGTCCAGAGTGTTCGTTTACATCACTACTTCTTACGAAATACGTTTCAGTGTTGGACTCCGTGAGCAGAGTGCCGCTTTTCTGCACTTCCCCCCCCCCCTCCCCGAAAACTTAAAATGGCGCTACACACATAAGCGCAATACGTCAACCCAATGATTATGCACATGATGATTACTGATGTT
The DNA here is from genome assembly GCA_036418165.1 of Cooperia oncophora. Classification (NCBI taxonomy): domain Eukaryota; kingdom Metazoa; phylum Nematoda; class Chromadorea; order Rhabditida; family Trichostrongylidae; genus Cooperia; species Cooperia oncophora. The sequence goes on along the minus strand of MU917538.1, from coordinate 3,029 downwards.
AGCCTTGTTCCCATGTGAATAAATGCACTTCAATTTTGCTCGAAGGGTAATGGCATCAAAGAACGGTCTCGGATAACTGCACGTGTTGGGAACATTATTAGCTCTTGATAAGCTAATTAAGCTCTCAAGCTTTAAGGTCAGGCTCGTTTCCTTTTGAATGAGTGCACTACTGTTCCAAAATTAGGGTGATGGCTTCAAAGAGCAGCTTCGAATAACAGGAAAGCAGCTGAGCACTAAACCATAATCGATCCTCATGAACACTTTGTGCAATAAGGCCCATGCGGTTGTGAGGATTTCTGAGTTGCAATCTTGGGACCTCGGGAAGACTCAAATGGGCAATGGTGAGAAAGGCAATCGACGAATTATCGCATGCATCGTCCGATGCCAAAAATCCGCATTATATGGCGCCCCATCGGGTCCATTCCAGAACCGGTGCGTTAGTATCGAACATGGCACTCACGTTGCCACTACGACTCTGAGATCAGATTGGGCGGAACCAGATAGCCCGAGAGCGTACATCATCGCTGGGCGTTTCCTTTTCCAACCCTGGTTTGGAAGTCAGTGGGTAAACCTGGGCGGAATAGCTATAGAAATGTGCGAAACGTGAGTCAAATCTCGGATCGGATCCCGCCTGTATCAGCTTGGCTTTTTGCCTCTGCGGAACGTTGAATGGCATCAGATTTGTTTGGTAGTATACAAGAATGCCGATTTTTACATTAGATGGCCCCTGGAAGTCATCGCGGCTGAATCGCGTTCAGAGGATCGTTATGGGTCGATGTCTGGCGCATCCCAAAAAGGGATAATCCGTGAGTACAGTCTTGTTCGCTGCATATGAGGTGCATGTCAAAAGGGCTGAGTTTGAAGCGGCATCAGTCTGCTTTTTGCTTTTTTTTGTTTTTCCGAGCCACAACATTGGATCATATCGTTCGTGTTAGTCCCCCTACGGACAACTTAAACTCATTCCCTTTGAACGCTTCTCTTTTTCTCTGCACTGCCTCGTCCGCATGGCACTTTATGGTTGTTGCGGCTTCGCACTATCCCACCTTTTCATGGATTGTAAGTGGTTCACCCACCTCGGAGTCCCTTCCCCTGAAAAGCCCGTTTCCTGCTCGCTACATGTTTCTTGCACGTTTCGATGCTTTGGCAGCCGCTGTCCTCTATCTACCTGCGTTACACGGTTTCGCAACAGGACCACGCACAAAAGTTCAAGAGGTCACGTAACCCTCTATTGTGATCGATTTGTTACAGTCTTGTTCGCTGCGTATGATGGGGCGTTTCTGTGTGGCTGGGTCTGGCGCGCCGCCAGCTCGTTCCCCAACAGGTGATGTTGCATTTTACTTTTTTTGCGAGTCCCTGAAAAGTCTCTGAATCTACACTATATGCTCCAAAGAACTTTCGCCCCCGATCGCTTGCTCTTTGAGACGCTCTTGCTTCATCAGCTCCTCAAGTTATTTTTCCACCAGCATTGTCTGGCCATGCACATAACT